>CAJVPK010000206.1:0-49463 GCA_910592015.1 Diversispora eburnea | reverse complement strand
TCTGTATCTTTAAAATTTACACTTAATCTATTAATAAAGTTTATTGGAGCAAGACTCCATTGGATATAAAAAAAAAAAAAAAAAAAAATGTGGTGTTAATTCTTACCAAGAGTAAAAGGTGATCATTGCGATAAGTCAACAAATCGATTTATTAAATAAAGAAAAATCTCAACCTCATGAATAAATCAATCGTTTGATGTCTCAATTGAATGAAATCACGAACATGAAAATTCTAATGTTTACGAAGAGAAAAGAATTATCGAAGATTAATTGGAAGAAGAAAGAAAGTTAAAAAAAAATTCTTTAAAAGAAAGACAACAACTTGAACATTGAATGGAAGAACTGATGGCTACTACCAAGAAAAGTAATTTTTATTATTATTATTATTATTATTATGTCTATAAGCATACCCTCGGGCCAAGAAATTCCTATGCATTTAAACAGGTTATGCTTGTATACGTTGAGACTTATATATTATATATAAATCTTGTGAACTTGGGGCAAAAAATTATATACTTAAAGACAGGTTATGCTTATACACGTATGATTATAGACAAGATTCTACTGTATTATGATTGTACTAATCATTTATTATTATTTTTTTATTTATTATTTTTTTTTTAATCAAAATTTTTAATTATTTATTTTAGAGAATCATTCCTTGATCCTCTTATGAAAACTTTAATAAAGATAGAGAGAAGTGAAGATAAAGATAGTATAGTCAACTCTCGATAAAAGAAACTTTGTTTTTGTGAAACTGAGTTTCTTTTAGAGTTTTATAAGTGAAAATTTTGTCAGTAAAATTATCGTTAAAAATTATAGATTTATATAATATCATCTAGGGCAAGAATTGAAAACATATTTATAACAACTAGTGAAAGGGAACAGTGTTTGAAATTCAATGTGCGGAATGTGCGCTAGCACAAAATTTGAAAACTCCACACATAAAAAAAAGGCATCAGAACAAATTTTGCTTATAAAATTCTAAATTGTGTATATTCCGCACAGGATTTAAAATTTGAATTTAAAACACTTCTGGTAATTGTTATTTGTGTATTATGCGGAATAAGTTTGAATTTATGTTTTTATTTTACTTTAATAAATAACGAGTGGGCTGGTTGTTTCGTGACTGGCAGCCATAATAAGGACAACCAATAACTTTATTATTGTAAGTATATTAGGAATATCATATATGAACGATAGACTAATTGAAAATTTCTTAAAATTAGATGAATTTTATAAGTTTAAAGTAAAATAAGAAAAATCATATAAAGCTCTCGGTTTATATATTAATTTTGATCATGATTTCACCATCTATTTTGATTATTTTTATATAATTATATAATTTTAAAATTCATTAATAAATAAAATATTCAATAAAAAATCATTATAACCTTAACTGAATTGTGATAAATAAAATATAATGACAAGAATATTAAAATATAAAAAATATATGCTAAAGCTCACCAGTGGTGATCATATTTAAACCGAAAATAACCGGTTCGGTTTCGGTTGTTACTGCTGAACCGAACTGTACCGTTGAGAGCTTTAATAATTACCAATCTACAAATATATTTTTGATGGTTACTTTTCAATTAACTTACATGAAAAGAATGTAATTCTGAAAATATAAGTTTATCAGTTCAATAAGTTAATATATTAATTGTATTTAAAAATGGTAGTATTAAAAACAATTGGATTCTCTTAAATAAATCACTTTGAGTTTAAAGAACTTTTAAACTTTAAACATTTGGTTTGTATGTTTCAAATTAATCAAATATTGCTAGATTCAAATCTCAATTTACTAACGAACAGTTAGTATTTTTTTGATATAAAATTAACTCACGTGCAAAAATCAGGTTACGAAGACTTGAAATCTTTAAGCATTGGTTCATCGACATTATAAGTTATAAACCTGAACCTGTAATTAACTGTATAGCCTGATAATAATGGCATTAAATCTAAATTCTCACCCGTAAAAATCTCGAAAGATTCATTATCATCAAATTGTCCTTGCGAACAGGACTCCATTTTTTGCGTGATGATAAAAGCAAAAGGAAATCTCTAGAATTTTGTTTTGAATAGAAATTTGTCGGACTTTCAAACTAAGTGATTATATATAGGTATGGCTGCGACAGTAATATTCACCTTTGGCGTGGATCTGCAAAATTAATAGTCAAATGGGGTAAAATATTCGATTTTTTTGGTAGGACATCGTAAACTGATCTTTGTTAGTGAATAACATACCTTAAGTAGCATCCTCGAAATATCTAACACATAACGCACCTGGTATTGATGTTACAACTAGCATTGTAACTGTTTCATATACTGTTGTAAATTATATGATTAAACGGAAAATGCACCAATTGTGGGAGTAAGTAAAGATTTGAACAATCATTGCTTATATGCATATGAATCACTAACTCCTTGTTTGAACCTAGCGCATTGACAATTCTTGATAAACGTATAACTAATACAGAGAAAACGTCTTGATAATATGGAGAAGCGTCTTGACAGCCAATTTAAAGAATGTATTATAAGGATTGAGGATCGTTATGCAAAATTTGAAGAACGACTAGAACGAACCTCTCCCCTCCCCCTCCCCCCTCTTTGGCAACCTACATCACATAATCAACATAATCATTAAAGAGTAGATAATTCCATTTATTTTATTTTTCTGTGATGATAACAATACAAATACATATTAAATTCTAGTTATATAAACAAGGTATCTGGAAACGCTCGATGTATTTTATTATTTAACTCTAATTAGAAATAATACAAAATGTATGATTAATAGCAAAATCATCTAAGTCATCTAATAATCTAATTTTTAATAATGTGTAAGATATAAAATATATTAATAATATATTAATGTAAAATGTAATTACTTTTGAGATTGATGGGGTTTTGGCCATCAGTTCCTGAGGTTATACTTAGGCAACGATGAGTCGGACCGTAAAATTTTATTTTTAGTCAGTTTCAATAAATGTAAAATAAATTATCTGTATCTTTAAAATTTACACTTAATCTATTAATAAAGTTTATTGGAGCAAGACTCCGTTGGATAAAAAAAAAATACTTTTGAGATAAAAAAAAAAATAAATATCTGTAAATATGGCTTTGGAATTATTTAAATTTTTTATTATTTTGGTAAGATAACTGTATTCTTTACTAAAGGTTCTAGTGGTGCCCTAGTAGATGACATGGTATAAGGTGTTGGTGTTGACGAGATTTTTGCTAATGAAGCTACTGCGGATATCGATGGTCTTCTAGGTTGTGGTGGTCTTGGGCCATCTAAAATGCTTCTACGAGTGATACCGTATTAATATTGCTTGAACTTATTACGGGTGCTAAAATAATAGTCCATAAGGTTCTATTTTGTGAGATTTTATGCCAATGTTGTTGAGAACAAAATTTAAAATTTAAATAGAAAATTGTATTTGTCAATACTTTACCTTTAAAATCGTGGCTTTTATCATCGCCTTCATCCATCCTCTCATCTTTTCAACATCTTCATGTGCAAAATAATGCGTTCGCGTTGAATTATGAGTCAATTTAAATCCATATTTCCATGTAATCAGGAATTATACGATATCCCGTAAGATCTATGTGTCCTTTAACTTTTGGACTATTTACAATCTATAACACATAAAGCACATATAAAACACAATGCAAATCCAACTTTCATGTTATATGACTAACTTTATATGTCTTGAAATAATAAAAATCTGCGCCTTTCAAGGATGCAATAACGTGACTTCCATGTCTTATACTAAGATAGGAATGTAAATTATTTTTTAAGGTATCTAAGATATTCATGATTAAGATCTCCCACTTTACAATATTGCTACTTGTTAAATAATTATTATAACTCAAATTTTGTAGGTATATTTGACATGACTCGGAACGCGCGCAACTGGTGAAATTACTCTTTCACTACGCTATTGATTAATTATTATTAAAGAAAATTTTAGATTAATTTTCTAAATAGATTAAAAATGCCGTAAAAACAATCATAATAATAATCATAATAATAATTTTACCATTTCTACATTTGACACATTATCATCCGGTCCTGGTTCCTCAGTTATAGAAAATTGGGATTTTCAATTCATTTATTGCATTCATTAGATGCATTCTCTTCCCAAAAAAATTAATATTGAACTCTCTAAGTGCATATAAATCAAGTTGTAAAAGGACATCACCCGTGATATCATTTTCTAATAACATGGTTATTTTAATTATTTCATGTGTTAATAATAGTTAATGACAAAATATACATCTAAAAAAAAAAATACAATAATTACCAATAAAATTAGTTATTTCATTTTGAAACCCCTTTTTCTTCCAACCAAGAGTAAGATTAGTTTAAATATTACGTTGATTGCAGATCTTGACCATTATTCATGTGATTTGCTCATATTTTACTTTTGTTATTAAAAGTGGAGGGGAACTATAAAAGATCATTCATTCATTCAATAATGTAATTAATAATTTTGAAGATAGTTTTATTACATTAATTAGTTTATTTTACTCAAATAAGTAAATTCATAACGACAATATTATTTCTATATAAAATTTAAAGTTTCCTAACAATAACAAATAAAATGAAAAAAAAAGAAAATAATTCGTAACTATTTACGCTTTATCTAATTTTATATTACTTTTTAGTAATTTTGATTATTCTTTTTTTTAAAGCGTTCTATTTTTCTATATAACTTTCTATTATAATCTATTATTACGTAATTAATCAACATTGTACTGATCATATAATCTATGAGCACCTGCTTCAGCTGATAATACAATAATTGTAGGATCTATATTAGGTAATGGAAACATTTGTAACAAAAGCAATACTTCTTGAGCTGCCGTTTCTCGTATTTTATTCACTTCATGAGAATAATGATTTTCATTTTGTAAACTATCAGAATTAAAGCTTAAAGGTGGTGAACTTGATCTAGAATCATGTTGTTGAACCGCCTAATTCGAGAGAAAGTGAGAGAGTAGAGTAAGAAATTTAAGTGAGGAAAGTGAAAAAAGTGAAAGTGAAAGAATGTATTAATAAACGTTTGTGAAAAAGAATAAATGAAATGAAATTTACTTTAAAAGCGGCTGCACCGGCGATTTTTGCGGGAGAAACAATAACTTGTGGGTTTGGACCACATAAATACATTTCCTTATAATATTTTTCCATTTGTTCTATAAATAATTTAAAGTATAAATAATTAAAGAATTAATAATTAAAGAATAAACAGTTAAAGATATTATTACCTGTATCTGAACCAAAAGCTCCTGGCACGTATGCTTTAAATCCTCGAATGTTATGACCATAGGCAGTCGCACTACTTTCTAAAGGTGCCGAAAACATGTTGTCTTTTTAAAAAAGAAGAAAAAAAAGAATTTTATAATTTTTTTCAAGAATACAAAAATACAATTTTTTTTTATTATTAGTATATCTTTTTATCCGTTTTATCTTTTATTTTTTTGCTATCAGTTGCTGTTGTGATTATTAATAACTTGCTTACATGTTTATTCGTTTTTCCTGAATCACACAACAATAATTAATAATAAATCACAATAATGAAAAAAATTATTCATATCATGATTATTAGTTTAAAATATCTAAAATTAGTAATTTGATTTTTACCTTTTTAATTTCTAATTTATGCATTATTTTCTATACGATATATGTCAAAATATATGCCAGTATTTTTTTATTGACGTTTTTAGCTTAAAAATTTAAAATATTCCCACGAAAATTTATAAAATTAACAAAACATGCATGTGTAAGTATTATTTTAGATTACACAAATTAAATTTAAAAATAATATTTATATAAATGAAAATATAATTATCTTTTATTTTATTTATTTATTTAGAATGCGCATTAAAAATTATATAAACGTAAAACCTGTCATTGATTTATTTAAAGTTGAAACAATCACGTGTATAGCTGGCATCATCATAAGAGTTTCCTACAAGAGAAAAACAAGATTCATAAGATTTGTGTATTTTATATTCTTTTTTTTTTTAACTTTTTTATGAAATTTTATTGTTATTTATTTTTTGATACTATTATTATTATTTATTTTAAAATAATAATTTATTTATTTTTGGTTATTTAATGATTTTAATATAATAATGATTTTCATGGGAAAAATTTTTTTATAAAAGAAAAATTAAAATTAAGGGGTGATTTATGTATTTCTAAATTAAGTTTTATACAAAAATAAATGAAATAATTATTTAGTCATTTATTAAATAAACAAAACCATATCGTCTATGAAGAATTGTTTAATGGATAAAATTTTGATGGAACAAACAATACAAATACACTGATCGCAATGAGATATATTTTGGTAATCATTGAATGATTGAATAAATAATTTCTGAATATAATTCAAAGAAAATATATCAAATATCAAGCATCAAAAAATGAATCAAAGGAATAAAGGAACTGAACTTTGATATTTCGGAGGTGATGTAGTATTATTTTCTTAGGCAGATTATATAATCAAGAAGTTTTTAAAAGAGGGAAAAAGAATTTAAATATTTAAAAATATTAAATAATAATGACTAAGTTATTATTAAATATCTTTCTCTGTATCAAAACGCATTATATATTATCACGTGTCTTATCTTTGATTATCTTTGATTATCTTGATTTTATTGCAGTAATGATGTAATGAAGAAATAATCCAGGTCCCTGAAAACTTATCAATAAAAGGTATAATTAACAATTACTTGCAAATTAGGATTTAAAGATATAAATAGAGTTGAATAATACTTATTATACATTTTAAAAGTTGAAGTGACAATTTTTATTTTTAATTTATCCAAATAAGTAAACTTGCATAATGTTCTTACTGGTTGGCATTTTCTTATTCTTATTTCCGATTGTGTTTAAGAAACCAAATATTTCGTCATCAGAAAATTTTAAAAAAATAAATGGAAAATTGGACATATTAAATGATAAATTGTTAGTCATAATCAGTCGCCTCATCCAATTTTATTAAACAATGAATATACGAAATTTGAATATAAAAGAAACCTCACGTCGCCTCTTTTTCGAATAAAATTTATCTTATCACTTGATTTCAAATAAATTACATACATGAAATATATCATATATATCAAATATACGAAATTATCATATATACGTTTACAGTATTTAAAATGTCAAATATGATTTCGACTACTTTCGAACATAATGAAACTGCGTATGGTCAAAATGTACGAGGATTTTCTGCCTTTGTACCAGATGCTTTTGGTTCAAATCCAAGTAATTATTATAATTTTATTATTATGATTATCTTATGTGTTATTATTATTATTTATTATTTATTCATTATTATTATTTTATGTTTCTCATAAAATCGTCTTTATTTTTAGGACAATTGGAAAGTTATTTTAAGCAAATCTACACATTTATACCAGACCCAAGAATTCCAATCTCGCCAGCAGCTTTAGCAGGTGCCGCCGCCTATAAGGTAAACTTTATATTATATATAAGATTTATATGCACATATCAAAATATATATTAAGATAAGATATAATTAATTAATGTTTATTTGTAAACAGGCTGTTCGAGATACTCCGCGTCCAACTTTTGAAATACGACATACAGATGAAGTTGATAGAATAAGAGAAACTGCTGCTCGAGAAGCTTTAAATTTACTTCGAACGTTTCCTTTACCTACTATTGATCCACAAATTGTGGTATTATCAGCTGAAGCAGCTGCTCATCGATTATACGATCATGAACATTTCGCAAAGTTTTAAAATTAAAAATTTTATTGGATAAATAATTTTAATCAATTTGTTATTTTTTTTTTTCAAAATGTTTAAACAATCTGATTTTGACTAATTTTTTTTTAATAAAAAAATTTTTAAATTAACATAATTTTAATTAAAAATTAACTAATTTTTAAGCCTTCGACCTGTGGCTTATAATCGTATTTTTATTTAAATTAAATCCTTTATAATTTAAATTTTTAAATGTTAAATATTAAATTAAATAAATAAAATTTATGGAAACTATCATCTTTACTATGTAAAAGGCCTAGGATCCTAAGCAGACATGTTTTCATGTTTTTATTCTTTTATTTTAATATTTTGATCAGTAATTAATCGTATCAATTTAAATTGCAAATATATTAAATAATAGTCGTGAATAATATCTGATATGTTTTTGTAATTATTTAAAATACATTCAATGGTAATATTATTCAATAAAAGATACATTG
Organism: Diversispora eburnea; assembly: GCA_910592015.1. Classification (NCBI taxonomy): domain Eukaryota; kingdom Fungi; phylum Glomeromycota; class Glomeromycetes; order Diversisporales; family Diversisporaceae; genus Diversispora; species Diversispora eburnea. The sequence continues at coordinate 41,214 of CAJVPK010000206.1, read as the reverse complement.
TTGGCATTTAATAAATTTAAATTTATATAATAACTTTGCAAAATAATAAAAATTTATTGTTTTGTTAGTTATAAATCAATCACACAAAGCTGTCCAAAAAAAAAAAACTAGGCTTAGTAGAATTTTAAATATAACGAACATAGTATTATTGTTTGAAATACTATATTTAAATTTAACAAAGGTTTTATGAATAAATAATTTAATAAATAATTAATAAATAATTTAATGAATAAATAAATAAATAAATAATATTGCTAATATAATATATATATACAGATTCAAAAATACTAAATAAAAAAATAAAAGATGAAATTATTTTATTTTATTTTGATTATTGATGGTGAACTGTGGATTTTCCTACGTGCATACCAACACGAACCTAATGAACGGAATCAAAATTAATAAATTAATAAAAAAAATAATAATAAATAATAATAAGATGATGAAAATAGGATAAAAATTAAATAAAAATAATAATAATAAAAACATACCAAAGTTTCCAAACAAGTAGTAGAATTTGCTAAAATATCTTCATCCCATAACATTCTTCCCTTTTGGAAAAGAAGTACGACTGTGCTACCACCTTTTTTTAAAATTTTTAAGCATTAATATTATATTAAATATTTATAAAACTTTTTATTTAATACATTATACTAACCAAAAGCGAAATAGCCATGTTCTTCTAGTCTTCTTATATAATTTTGTGGTTTACTAAAATAACAAAATAAGAAAGTTAATATCTTAAATAATAATAATAATAATAATAATAATAATAAAATAATAAAGGTTTAAAAAAAAATGAAATTATATAATGAATAAAAATACCTTGTGAGAACAATAGAACCAACCATCATGGCGCCAACGCATATATAAGCAACTTTTCCAAACTGAGGAGAGTTAATATAAGATACAACTCGCTTGTTTTCACCGTAAACATCAAGCCTAAAAAATTAATTAAAAATATAAATAAAACATATCAGGATGTGTGGGTGACATATAATAAGAAACGCGTACTCTGAACGAATTGCCATTGGATTAACAGTATAAAATGCTCCTTTAATTCCATGTGGTTCACTTAATTCTCCTTCTACTGGAAAATGGTATCTTTTAAGAAGAATAATAATAATAAATTAGAATAATAAATAAGAATAATAAATTAGAATAATAAATTAAAATAATAAAATTTAATGATAATAATAATTATTAAAAATATTAAAAATCAAATAATTTAATCTAATTACCTGTGATAATCTTGTGGTGCCAACCTAAAAATACCTAAAGAACCTCCTTCAAAGTCCTTGGCAGCTTCCTCATCATCAAGTAATCTAGCAACTGAAAAGTTTTGACCTTTAATCCAGATTTGTGTTGCGAAATCAATAGTTGGGAAAGCCATCATTCGACAATCTGCTGGACTAACTAAAACATGTGGATCCTGAGGAGAATCACATAATCTGGCACTTGGTTTTAATTTACGATAAAAGAATTCATTGAAATTTTTAAAAGAATCTAATGGATCCAAAATTTCATCTTTATTTAAGTTATGAAACTTAATGAAAGGAACAATATCTCCAGCGGAAGATGGCTTATCGAATTTTTTGCCTTGTTTTACAGAGAGATTTTGTAAAAGATTTTTGGCTGAAATAAATGAAAAATAAATAAAGAAATAAATGATTATTAATAATTTTCGTATTTATTTAAATAATATTAAATACATATAAATAAATCTAGATATATTTAAAGGTATTTAAATACATACTAGTCTTTGAATCAACATTTCCTCCTCCCCCCCTGTATAAAATACGAATACCCAATCGAACATAAGCAGCCATTTTTTCTTCGACTAAATGACCAGTTAAACGATCTTGTACAATGATATTTGCATTATTCTGTGTGTATGTGTGTATATTATTAATCATTTAAATTAATATATTAAAAATATTTCAATGATAAGATATTATTTTAATAATACTCACACCACCAACTTTATAACCACCAAATCCAACTTTGGTGATAACTTTGGTCACCCATTTCCTTTGTGCTTGAGATTCGGTTACAAAATCCCCTGTTATAATGTTACTAACTTTACCCAAATCATGACTTGCACAAATTGCAACGTGAGTAACAATATCTGTTTCTGAAAGTTGAGAAAGATCTGGTCCATGACAAATAGGACATTCTTTGAGATATATTAAATGTTCATCATCAGCTTCTTCACCATCATAATTAGCACTTTTGTGTTCTTTATGTTCCCTCAAATGATTTTCCAAACATTGAACAAGCTCTTCAAATTGTAATTCATCTTTGTGTGGATTTTTTCCAAATCGAGTGAAAAATGTTGATATTGTTTCAACAGTCAAAGAAGAACCTATACTATTTAACATGGTCTCAATTTCAAGAAAATTCATTACTCCATTTTCATCAGTGTCATAAATTTTTGCCAAGGCCATCCAAAATTGAGTTCTTAATTGTTCATAAGGTATAAATTTGATTCGCACATAAAGTTTTGATTGTTGATCCTTTCGTTTGCTATGAACTTCAAGATCAAGCGCTTCTTCAATCATTTCATCATTAGCATCTAAAAGCTTGTATTTATGCTCATATTTTTGTTCAGCCTTATCTATTAATGGTTTAACTGATAAATATTTAGAAGCGACTAGATCGTTATCACTAAATTTATCCCAATCGTAAACAGTAAATTTTATTGAATATTTTTCTTCACTCTTTAATATTGGGAAATGAAGTTTTTCATTCCAAACAGGATTTAAATCATGACTAATGACTTGTGTTCGGAATGTTTTCTTGGAAAATGATACCACTACAAAAGGATCCATATCGAATCCCAATTTAGTTACTACATAATTTACAATTTTAAAAATTAAAAATAAAAATAAAAATAAAATTTAATAAATCAATAGGAAAAATAAATTATGTAAAAGATAAAAAAAAAAGATAAATAAATTACCATCTTTTTCTGGAGGAAGGTCTTTTGCTTTTACTACTTCAAGAAAAATTACTCCAATAACTTCATTTAGTTTAGCTATGCTAGGGCTTTTCTTGTGATGTTTCATGGCATTATCAATGCTAGCTATATCATTACTATTAGCTATATTAGTTGAATCTTCTTTAATATGAAGGTTATTCATTTGACTCCAAATAGAATTCCATTCTCGCTCATCTAGAAACTTGTTTTGATTATCGATAAGCCCAATTTTAATTAAAATTTGACCAGAAACTTCTTCACTTTTTCGAGCAGAGACTAATGGAAATTGTTGAGGCTAAAAAAAAATAATAAATTAAATTTATCTAATTTTTTTAATTAATAATTTCAAAAAAAAAATATATATATATATATAAAGCAATTAAAATATTAGAATATTAACCTTATTGGTTTCATTATAGTAACCAATCTCATTGCTTTCCCAAAAATTTAATAAATTAATGGTAGTTTCTCCCATGTAATCATTGCCAAAGATATCTTTATCCCAACATATAAAACGAAGTTCGTTGCAAGGATTTTTGGGATCAATTTTATAATCGAATGAAGCATTCCATTCTGGATTTAAATTCTTGTTAATAACTTGTGTGCTAAATGTTTCATCCCCTATTTGTAAGGTAATATACTTTAAATATAATAAATATAATCTTTAATTAGTCAAAAAAAAAAATAATAATAATAATAATGATTATGATTATCAATTTATTAAAATTATTATAAATTACGGGATCCGAAAATCCATTTTTATCTTTTGCTGCCAAATTTTGACCCTTGATAATGCTAACACGCAAGATATAATTTTGTTCACCCATTGCGGATAAAATGAGATGATGAAGAAAAATACTTTGCACTCCTTAAGTATTAATTTTTCCCATTCACCGATTAGAATTTGTTTACATACACAAGATTATATATTATCCAAATTTAGTATCTTGTATTTTTGATCAATAACGGATAAAATTCAACCTGATTATACTTGATATTAAGGTTGTGGGAAGGAACTTTTAATTTTAAACAATTGTCAAAAAAATGTTGAAATCTAACATTCGAAATCTATATTTTAATATCTATCCAAATCATGTTAAAAGTTAATAAAATAGTTTAAATTAACAATATTTTTTACAACTTGTATTTTTACACGCGAGATTCTCGGTTTTTTTTTTTTTTTTTTTTTTTTTTTTTTTTTGTGAGTACAGACGATTAAAAGGCTTAGCCAATGGGTTTCCATATATGTTAAATACTCTACATATATGTTAAATACTCTCCATATAAGAAAATTTCATATTAGCTATCTAAGCCCAACCAATTTTTAGTTATTTATTCATTTATAAGATATCAATAATTTTTTCCTTAAATGTATTTCAAATTTACAATTTCGGTGAAAAAAAAATACAAAACGTGGAGGAAATAAGATGAATGAACATTGTACGATCACAAATAAAAAAAAAAGAGAAGATTGTTTTTCAAAATAAATGAACAAATCAATAGATGTAGAATTCTATAGAAAAAAGTGTAGAACACATAAATAAATAACAATAGGTAAAGATATAATTGGATCTTTATTTTAAATATATTATCTAAAATAAATATTAGATAAATATTTTTATTTATATTAAAAAAAAATCATAAAGAACAATAATAATTAAGTACCTCTTACAAAAAAACCAAACATTCGCGATAAAAGATACCATTAGTATTTGGTTTATAGGAACAACCTTCTTACGGGTTGAGCGTGGTAGGCCACAACGCCAAGTTTCCCTGACTCAGGTGTTTGAGCAAGATGTTTCTTGCTCCGTTATGATCTTAAAACCACATGAATTGCGTTTGTAAATTTTGTCCACATGTCTTTGATGTGTAATCTTCTTTGCATATTATTAATATTCTTCCCGAATATTCACACATCTTGTGTTCTAAACATTTTAAACCTGTAATCAGGTTATCATCTTTCTTGCGGTTTTGCTGTTGATTTTTTCGTTTTATCCTGTTCGTCATTTCTTGGATTTCGAATTTCGGAAGTAGGATGAATTTACAATTTCTTGTGGCAATCATCAATAAAATTTCTTATCTTTTTGTGAATTTTTTTTTTTCATTTTTCTTTTGATAAAGATTTTTCGCTTTGATATTTGTCATATCTTTTGGATGTCATTTTTTCCACATTCGATTATTTCCTTTTGGATCATATCTGGTCATAAAGGTGCGAACACCTGGATCTAATGATACCATATCATTATTTTCTTTTGTAATTTTTTACATGATATTGGTATGCAGATATGAAATTCATTTAATTTATTTCTGGTTATCTTAAATGAATGTTTAATAATTGGTAATTTTTCTGATGTTTTGATACTTCTTAAAAATAAAAATGTTTGCTTCTTTGTTTGTAAAAATCTCTTGCTTGTATAGTTATTGAATCTTTCCCTTTTTTATTTTTTTATTTTTTCGTGTTCCTTGTTTAATTAATTTTAATGCCTGGTTGTATGTCCATCTTGCAGTACCCATCCATCTCAATAATTTTTCTTTTTGCTCTTGGTTTGGGTACATTCGAATCTTTTGAACTTTTAATGGACCGTCCTCCAAAGTTTCCATTTTAACTCTTCTTTTTTTTTTTCTTAATCTTCTCGTATTCTTCTTTTCTTATTTGATATGACTCCAAAACTGTTATTCCTTGTTGTGAACACTTCGATTGATAAAAAATCCTCTGTTGTGGTGTCTGTGTCTGGATCTGATATTTTGGGTTTGTTGAGTTTCATAGGATTGTCAGAATCTGGTAATCACAACCTCATCGATATCTCCCTGGTATGTGGGTTCCAGAATGGATATCGATCAGAATCTCTTTCTCTAGGGATAGTAATGTACGAGACCCTTCTGCTACCATACCATCTTCTGAGGGTTATGCATGAGATATATGTTTTTGTATAATAATTTTTGTATAAAGTAGAAATTGGAATTTAACTGTGTTTAATCAGTTAATTGCGATTAAAGCAGTCTGTTTAAATTTAACTGGTTAAAGTATATAGTGTTAACCGGTTAATTGGTTAAATTTAATATTTAAATAAAGAGAGAGGAGGGAGGAAAGAGAAAGAGAAAGGAAAGAGACAAAGAGAGAGGAAAGAGAAAGAGAGAGGAAAGAGACAAAGAGAGAGGAAAGAGAAAGAGAGAGGAAAGAGAAAGAAAGAGGAAAAAGAAAGAGAGAGGAAAGAGAGATAAAGCCGATAAATTTTTTAAAATATATTAATCAAGTAATTAACCGGATATTTCAATGTCTAAAACAAAGAATTAAAATTTAAAAGATAATTTGAAAAAATAAATTTAAAAAATGTACTGGAGTGTTAACATAAAACGATACGTTGTTGAATTCTCTCCTTTATAACAAATTGCAATTTTTTACTGTTTGATAAAATCACGGATACATCTGAGTGATCTAACCGACCTCGTTTATCTATAAAGAATTTAATAAATTTAACTATTTTATCGTTATAATTATCAAGTTTATTATTTAACAATTATGGAATCAGAATTTTCTGTTCGTTCGTCCAATTTTGTCCATCTAATAAATTTTAATAAAGGTCTCGACTATTTTATCGTTATTATTATCAAATTTATTATTTAGCTATGGAATCATAAGTAAGGTAAAAAATGGGGTTTCTTTTTTTCCTGTAAATAAATTTTATTGATTTAAAATTCGCGTTACAACAATAATTACAATTTTTTTTTCTTGAGCAATTAAATATCGACTTTAAGAGCTTTATTTTTCTTTTATAAAAATTTACAATTTTTTTTTATTGCTTTTATTATTATTATAAACAAAGAATATATTCAACAGTATATTCAACGATATATAAGTAAACCTTTTATGGTTAATCATTAATCTGGCAGTAAAGAAGGAGGATTTTTAACAATATGTGTATTAGTAATGAACATGCGATATGATGCAAGAGGTATACGATACAACAATTCTTTGAATATCCGTGGGTCAAAGATGAGGTAAAAATTAAAGTTTTAAATTAAATTTTTAATTAAGTTTAAATTAAGTTTAATTAAGTATGTTAATTCATTACTTTTTATTCTAAGCCATTTCAAACTACAGTAAATAGGCCGGTAATAATTAATCCCAAATCCATTAATTTGGTTAGTAAAGTTGAATCACCTCTTTATGACGAAAGTATTGGAACTCCCGGAGACAGTGTTCGTCGTAAAGGTATTTCGCTTAAAGAGATGTTTGATATCAGCTATGCTGTACATCGTATGGGAGAGGAAAATGCATGAAAAAAGAAAATCAAAGGACTGGAAAAAGAGTGGTGGCCTTAATCTATTTAAAAATCATAATAATCTTAACGATGATTTTTCCGTTGAAGCACCGAGATCAAATGAAAAAATTATGTCCGCCGCAAATGAACCCATAAAAACGAAAACAGGTGGCATAAGGCAACTTACTCAATTGATTTCTTCCAATAAACAACAACATAAAGAAGGAGTACATAGACGTAAGGATTTTGATTTGAATTTAGAAGCTGCAACATTATTAAGAAGGCGTAAGGCTCTAGTCGAACCCAAAAGCATCTGATGCCGTTAGTAAATTAAATGAGCATAAAATATTTTTAATTATTATATCTGATATAAGCATTTTTCTTATTTTTTAAATAATACGTAATTAATTTTTATAATATATATGTTGCTGAGATGTCAGGTGTCAACTGAGGTGCCTCAGGCGTCACCCTTTGACCAGAATTATAGAACTGGCCTATGTAGATCTTATGTAGATATTTAAAACTTCAGCCAACCCTAATCCTAACTCTGGTCAGTTGACATCTGACATCTGAGGCACAACGTATATATATATATATTTCTTATTTCAACCCTTGTAAAATATAATTTATGGATTCGTGAACTTTGTGTTACCTTTATTTGGCTTCAAGAATTTAAATTAAATTGCAATTTCAAGAAAACTGGAAAATCATAAAGATTAAAGTATAAACTATTTCATCTTCTCGAGACTTGACAATGCATTGAAGGTGTTTAAACATATTTAAACAGAAAAAGACGATATGAGAACTGCTGTTTACTATTTTTGACTATTTAAATAAAGTTTAATGTATATAGTAATCAAACAACATTAGAGTTATTTTGTTCGTTTTTCCTTCTTGGGCTGTGTACTCGGACTTTTTATTGCGCCCAAGCCAATAAAGCCACACCAGCAAAAGCCTTTTTGGAGAATTCGACCGATTCTTATGTCGCTTTATGCAAATTTCTCTACTAATGAATATCTATATAATAACAGAATTTGCCGATTTTGTAAACATTTGATTTGATCTTTCTAAATTAAGTGTCATGAAAAAGGGATGGCACAGTATAGTACACAGCATATCCATTGTTTATTGAAATATTGTCAACAGGTTGTACAGTGGCAAATTCTACAAATAATAGATTGTTTTTTTTCGAATTTTTTTTTTTTTTTTTTAAGAACTTATACATTGTTCTTACAATGAATTTTCGTGTTAGATATTTTCAATGAAAGAACAATCTTTCACTTCAATTAGAGATATTTTTAGAAATTATAGATGTACGTATAGATGCAGATATTAATATGCATAAACATTATTTTTAGGATCTACAATCATAAACGCGAAGAATTAATTGACGCCATACTTTCTACTCCCCCTTAATAAAGGAATTTTTAAAAATTTGAACCATTCACGAATATAAATACACCTTTCTTCCTTTTTACTTATTAATTTGGTTACCCATTAATGAAGTATCCCAACTACGTTAAAATGGATGAGGAAGAATTATGTTGTTTATCGAAATTAGTAATCAAACTTTTCAAACAAAAATCCTCTAAAAAATATTCGAATATCGCTGCGCCGTTATTACCAACCGAATGCATGCAACAAATTTTTCAGCACATAGTCGATCAAGGAGTGGGTCTATATCCATTCTTGCTGGTAAATCGTTATTGGTGCAAAAATGTTGTACCTTTCTTATGGGCTCGACCATTTGAAGGATTATTACCAGAAAATCGTTATAAAATAATGTTAATTTATCTTTCTTCCCTCAATGAACGAGAGAAATCTGAATTGAACAATTCTTTGAGACCCTTTATGATCTCTTTACCTGATTTACGACCACCTTTATTTAATTATCCAATGTTTTTAGAAGAATTCTCTTATAAAAATCTAGAGATGGCTGTACACTCTTGTATATATAGATGGAATAGTGTGACACGACAGAGAGATCAAATTCTTGTATTATCAACCGCTTTATGTAAATTATTTCTAAGAAATTCTGAAGAATTAAAAACATTTATAATAGATAAATTTTTAAGTCATTCTGATATACCAGATTCCTCAATATTCAATACCGTTCAACCTGGTCTAAAAAATATTTCAAACCTTTCTATAGACTATACGAAACCTATGATGGATAATACCATTAGACTTTTAGAATTGATTCCTTTTACATGCACAAAAATTCGTTGTTTAGATATAAAAATTCCTTTCTTTGAAACTAATCCGGATGTAATAAAAGCAATAATTAAAATAATACAGGCACAAGATTGTCTTCTCGAATTTAATCTTGAAGGAGTTAGAAGTGGAGAATCAAAGGACATTATCCAAGCATTACAAACCCAAACGGGTACTTTAACTTCCATAAAGTTAGAGAATATTCACTTAAGTACATCATCATTATTATCACTTAAAACTTGCCCGAATCTTCAAAGTTTAACAATTTTGCAATGTCGAGGATTAACAGTTGAAGAGAATCAGAATGGAGGAGGAAGTAGTAGTGGTGGTGGTGGTGGTGGCGAAAATTTATGGAGAAGTAATCAATTTAATCTAAAAAAACTACATCTAAGTAATTCCCCCAAAACACCATTAATTCCTGCAGCAATAATTCGGTCAGCAGGTGACTTCTTAATAGAATTAAGTTTTGATGTTATAACAAAAGAAACCGTAGAATCAACAACAACACATTGTCCAAATATAACAAACTTACATCTTTTAAATTTTCTTCCCCAACACAACGGTTTATTAAACGATTTATTTCAAGGTCTATCTAAAATTAAGAAACTTACTTTATCGATATATCATACGCATGTGAACAGGGAAAATATGATTATATCAGGAAGAGAATTACCAGTCACTTTAGAATATTTAAAATTACGATGTGGTTTTAATACCGTACAATTGGATCATCTATTAAGAGAATGCAGAGCTCCATTAAGAGTTTTAATTATTGATTTTATGAAATTTGAATATTTGGATTTGAAAGTCATTACGAGATTTGCAAGATCAAGAAGAACTTTGAAATATTTGGGTATTGGTGGAAGAATTGGTTGGAGTGTTAGAGAAATGAAAGAATTAGAGATGTTGAAACAAAAATTTGGAGTAAATTTAATTCCGTGGGATGAAATTGATAGATGGTAATTAAGATTGATATTTTTATATTGGAAAAAAAAATAAACAGATTAGTCTATCAATGTACAAAATAAATTTAAATGGAAAGTGTAACAACTACAGAACAGATTATAATGTAAATATCTCTTTTATTAAGTTTACATCTGTAAAAAAATAAAAATAAAAATAAAAAAAAATAAAATAAAAAAAAAAGAAACTCATAAGATCACTCTATAAACTTTATAAAAAGACAATTCTATCATAATTTGTATTATTAGTCCTTTAAAAATAGATAGAAATATTGTAATATAGAAATATAACAAAAAAAAAATAGTGAATGTAAATATCTTAATCATTGAAAAAGGTATTAAATAAAGATAATAGAATCCCATTTATGTTACAATATAATTTTATTTAACTTTTTTCAAATTGAACAATCTAAATAGAAATAATAAAGTAATTAATCAAAATTATATGTTGAAAAATTATCTTTGTTCAAAAGTTATAGGTTGAAAATTATTTCTTTATTAGATAATTTATTGGATATTATTAAATTATGGCTTGTATATTTATTTATATTAATAAAAGTTCTACTATGAATTTTGTTTAAAGATGATTATAATTGAAATCGACTTTAATCAATTTTAGAAAAAAAAAAAAAAAATTATTTTTTAGCAACTTTCAACAAAGATATGGAATTATAAAGTTCTCGAAAATGTTGATTTTCTTCAAAGATTATAATTTCTTTATTAAATTATGTATTAAGAATTATTTCGCATCATATAACCTCTGTTCAATATTTCAAAAATGAATGAAATATCTGGTAAATAAAACTAATATATAAAGGTAAAATATATGTACGTTAAAAAAATAGAAATATAATAAACTTCGAAAAATTAATATTAAGATGTTAAGATGAATAGCTTTAAGAAATTTAATAAAATAATTTTATAAATATTAAATTAAACGAAAGTAATAATGTAAAATAATGTAATATAATTTAAATTAAAATTCTTTAATAGCGTATTCATTTATAAGCTTTGAATTCAGAAATAATTTTTTTTTTTTTAAAAAATATAAAATTTAAGAATAGTCTAATATACATAATACAAAATAATGACTTTACATTACACAGGAATAAATGAAATAAAAGGAAAGAAGGAAGGATTACATACATCCTGTCATATTTATTCCATTCTAAAAATTTTGAGGATTAGGTGATGGCGATACGGATCGATTAATCATTGATGGAAAAGAAAGTTGTTGATTGATAGTAAAGCGAGGAGATGCAGATCTAGTTGAAATTGGTGATGTTGATCTGGAAACAGGTGTTGGAGGGCTATTTATTTCATTAAATAATAATGAATCAGTGTCGGCAAATGTTGGTGAACGGATTCTTTGACGAGCCTCAGAAAGAGGCATAGTTGCCATATTACTTGATGAAACTACAGGTGCTATATTTGTTAAAAGAAAAAAAAAAAAAAGTGAACCTTATTCCGCAAAAAATATAAACATTGACTTTATTGATTTATTTATAATAATAATAACAATAATAAAGTAATTTACTTTTAACGTCTCTTGATATTGTAGCTTTCATCATAGCTTTCATCCAATCTCTCATTTTATTTAAATCATCATGTGCAAAATAATAAGTTCGTTCAGTATCATGAATCAATTTAAATCCATATTTTCCCTGTAATATGTTCTCATCCGGCACAATACGATATCCAGTGAGATTTAAATGACCTTTAATTTGAGGATTTTTTTTATTCTGAAATAAATATAAATATGATAAAGTTAATTTATAAATCAAATAATAATAAAATTAAATATTGGTTCGGAAATAATACCTTATCACTTCTAAGATAGAATAAATTAACCCCTTTTAATATGCAATATCGATTTTTCCATGACTTGTATTTATCCCCTTGTTTCTTAAGCCAACCTTCGTAGTCAGGTGTTTTTAAGTCAATAATTTCTTCTTCTTCATTAATAAATTCATCAACGGGATGCTCATAATAAAAATTTCTATATTCAGAATCATTCTTGTTATCAAGACTATATTTTAACAAAGGTTGGTTAGCATAAAAAAGTCATCATTTGTCCTTATTTGCAAAAAAAAATAATTATTAAAGAAAAATAATTACTTTGAAGAATTTAATAATGGATTCGAATTTTTTGGTGTTATAATTCTTAGATCCTAATAAAAAAAAAAGGGTTAGGTGAGTTCAAAAATATTAATGAAAAAAAAAATAATCAGTAACTATCCATTAATCTAAAAAAAAAGATTAATACCTTCTTTTTCGACTTTTTTTCTAATCTTGATTTTAAATCCATTTCATTTTCTTCTTCCTATGAATTTAATAGATCCTTTAAACATTCAAAACAATATAAATTAAAATAAAATAAACAAAATAAAATATTGAAATTTACCATCAAGAAATCCCATCCACCATTTGATTGCAATCGAAGTTTTTCTTTCTTTATTGGTGAATTTTTAACTCTAAGTGATAAACTATGAGAAATTCTCTCTTCCTTTTCCTCTCTGTCATTTTTATTCGAAAAAGTTAATCTCGAAAATATCTTGCTGCCTTTTTTGGAAAGCGTTCTTCGGTTCATTGGCTAATTTTTGAAACAAAAAAAAAAAAGTTTTAGTATATAAAATTGAAAATAATTAATAAAAAAGAATTGCGTATCAAAAAGAAATAAAAATATCTTGCCTGTCGAACCTTTTCACCTTCTGAACTACGTTCATTTGAATATTGAGAATTATCTGTGTTGGATTTGTTAATGGTAGGCGTTTGGGAACTCCGTGAAGATTCAAAGTCGTTATAAAATACATTTTCATCATTTACCTTTACCTATTCAGAAATTTGATTCTAAGTTAATATTTAGCGGATAGAAAAAATAAATACTCAATACAATTAAATTTTACTTTAAGAGTTTGATTGTAATTATTTTCTTCTTTATTCAAAGAATGATCATTTTTAAGAGATTCTATTGCGTTTATTATATGAACTCGTTTTCCATATGACATTATATTCAATTCCTTTAGGGATTCTAAATTTAAGCCGATTAAGACATCACCTGTGATGTCATTTTCTATATATTAAAAAGGATAGAAATTGAATTTTAAATTAAAAGCTAATTTTTTGGAAAGAGACTTTAATTGTGTATATATTATTACTATTAATTATTATTAATTTGAAATATTTACCGACAAATTGATCCATGACTGACTCCAAGCCTTTCTCCTTTAACCATTGACAAACTTGTTCCATGTTCCATGTCGAAGGGTGCCAATTATTAAAATGATTATTGAATTTCGATGTAGAATCAAGTGTATTTGTACTATCTACTTTCGATCCCTTCTCTATCGACGATGACGGTTGAGGTGAAATTTTATTACTTAAATTATTTAAATTATTTTTATTTAAATCTTCACTATCATTAATTATGGTAGAAGAAATGGATTCTCTATTACTTTGTGGTTGAACTATTATCTGTGGCGTTGTTTCTTTTTTTATTTCCGAAATATTTGATTTATTATTTACAACGCTTAATTTATTAAGTTTTGCTTCCGACTTCTTCTTTGTAACTAATTTATGTAATTTATTCTGTAAACCACTAATTGTACCAATTGAATTAATCGTATTAGTTGGAGTTTCGTTTTCCTTTACGTCATCAATATTATTTGTGGTTGAATTAAAATGATGATTATCTGCCGCCGCCGACGTTATGTCGTTAGTATTAGGATTAATTGGAGGAGGTTTATCGTAACTAGTATAATTCATAGGGAAAAGACCGATCTGTCCGTGGATGTTTTGTCCCTAAATGATTTTTGAAAAAAAAAAAGAAATGCATTTAATTTTTTGAATTTTAAATTTTCTATATTAAATTATAAAAAAATTACCTGCCACCAGCCATCCCCGTACATTTCGTCCTTTTCTAATACTATAATGGGTTCCCCATATTGAAAATTTACTTCATCACCATGTTCCGCTCGAAAAGTATGAGTTGCGTAGACTGTCTCAACGTACATTTTATGAAGTAAATTATAATAGAAACCTTTTGAAAATGGAAAAAGGAGAAAATAATGATATATTTTTAGGATTCTTCAAATTTATATTTAAAAAACCAATAATTTAAAATTTTTTTTGGGATCGAATATTGGTATTCCAAATAAAAATGCATATCATAAATAAAACTGCAATTGTGTATTTCCTTTTTAAATGTAGTGGTGCGTTATTCCATATTAAGAAATCTTTCATTAAAAAAAAAAAATTCGTTTTTAGTCTTCTTTTTTGGAGAGATTATTTTCACAAGAGAATAAAATATCATTTTTATTCGGTGCAATTTCTAAATTAAAATAAAGATCACCCAATAAAAATTAAAAAAAAAAAGGATTCAAAATTAGTCCAATATGGTCTGGTTAATAATTCTTGTAAACAATGGAAAACGAAAAATATTATCACGTGATCTAAATTTTATGCGAGTAAATGATCCAATAATAAAGTACCCCACCGTTACAGAATACATTTTCTATTAGAATGAATTCGTAAAACGTACATTATACTCTTATAAATAATAAAAAAATACAAATTCTTTACCAATTTCTAAATTTTAACAATCTCAACACGTATAATAAGTTAAAGGCTCTCAATAGATTGCTATGCTATAGAAAGTCTTTCTTGAAATCTTGCTACTAATTTTCTTACGTAATCCTTTCCCATTAAACTTAAATTTAAAGATAAAGAAGTCTAGACAAAGAAGGAAAACAAAGGAAAACAAACAATAACTGTAAAAATTATAAAATTTGTCCTATAATTTTTCCAAATTTTTTTTAAAAAAATGCAATCTAATCCTATTTTGGTAAGTGATTCATTCAAAATAAAAATACATAATAAATCATCTATAATAAAAAATGTCGTGCATATGTATTTATATTTGTTGAATCCTTAAAGAAATCACATTTTATATCATGTATAATAAATAATTACGAAAATATTTGTTCGTATAAATATATAAATATAAAAATAAAAATAAATAAGCAAAAAATAAACTAAATAAAAATAAACTAAATAAAATGTTATTTGATGCTAAAATAATATACATTTTAAATGAATGTCTATATATTGAAACTTTCTAATATAAATACATATTTTTTCTAGAAGCTGTTCAAGATATGAATGATTTTTTTAATACCAATTCATATTTTAAGGTACTTTTCAGCTTAATAAATATTTTCGTGTTAATGAAATAATAATAATAAAATGAATAAATAAATATCAAAATTTTGGAATAAAGACTAATTTCATTATGTTACATCCTAAAAAAGGAAAGTCTTTATACAATTATTATAATACACTTGGTAATTTTATCAAAATCGGCGAATTAGGTGAATTGGGTGAGTTGGGTAAATTGGGTAAATTGGGTGAATTCTGATTTTCATTTGGAGAAGGTGATGTCTCTGCCTCTTGACATGATGATTTTATCCATTTGTCTATAAAAATTAAAATGTGCATTTAATTCATTTAATTCATTTAATTAATAATAATAAAATATTACGTAAAAATATTCCTGTGTTACCTGGTATTTGTAAAAAGTATTGGTCCATTGAATCTCTAAATCTTTCTTTATATTGATCTGGGGGTAGTACTGTAACATCTTTAGCATTTCGACTAAGAGTTTTACCCCTGTTTTCAATCCTTTTATATAACGTGTAAGCACCAATGAAATCTACAATAAAATATTAATATTAGATATGCGAACCCTAAATCTGGAGTGCAAGAAATCAGAAAATATCACTTACCAACAATACCAACGATCAATTCTTTCTTTTCATCATCAACCCCAACTAATAATGAATAATCCATGATATTAGCATCACACAAGAATTGTGTGTCATTATCCAAAGCCTCCTTTAAAAGTTTTTTGGAATGTGAATATATCAGTAAACGAGATTTATATCGACCTAATAAAAAACATACATATTTAAAAGTTAAATAAATTAAATTATATGACATGTCCATAAGGAAATTAATTTAAGACCAACCTTCTACCCAATCTCCATCCCATAATGTGACATCATCTTTCTTTGTCTGATCTCTAATATGACGTTCCTGAATTCCTTTTAGATCAAATTTCTATTAAAATCACAAAGATTTGTTTTAGTTAAAGTTTTACCTCGTATTTTTTACAATATCGACCAACAAAGTGTAATTAACATACCGAAGTTATGGTTTTTTCAAAGAACAAATGTTCCATGACAAGAACATCCATTTTTAGAACATTATTTTTAAGATCTTTAATTTTTATGGTGTAAAAACCGAAAATCTTTGCAAGTACAGAAGGCATCTGTACGTATAAATTAATTTCATAAATATCCGAAATTAATTTTATAACTAAACGAATTAATGTAAATGAATAATTCATACATTTGGACGTTTGTTCATGTATTCGAAATACTTTGGCGCAATTTTTAAAAATCCTTCTTTCTCTGCAATTCTCCATGATGATACCATTTGCTTTATAACCAAACGATTATCTAATATTAAACCAAAGAACTATTAAATATGTTTATTGAACATAAACATAAATAAGAAAAATATATTTTTTCTTTTACCTTGTGTCTTAAGAAATGTACTAGCACTTTTGCCTCCTGTTGTTTGCCATGGAGAACATCTTGATAAAGAATCAATACAAAGATCTTCAATTCCACATCGACGTCGCAAAGAATCAAATTCTGATGCGAAGTAAACAGTGCATGTAAATCGTTTGTTTCTATGAACGGCATCTTTGAATTTATAAGTCATTTTATAGAAATATCAATATAACAATTCCAAAATTACAACAAATAATTATAAATATATATGCTGAGATTAACATTAGCTCACCATATTTAATATGAGGACTGGTTCTTTCCTTATCCTTTTGACTATTTTTTCTGCTCCAACCAATACTTTCACGAAATGTATTGTGAACAGATGACTCATCATCATTTAATTTATGTCCATTAATTTCTATAGTAGCCCGAGGAGGTTCTGACTTTTTCTCATTATATTCTTGTTTCTCATTAAATATTTTTTGTTTTTCATTCTCCTTCCCTTCATTTTCCTTATTATCTTTTTCCTTGTGGTTTTCAAATTCTACATTATTCATACCAAATAATCCTGCAAACTTTCCACTACGTGATGGATTAGTTTTTTCGGAATCTTTGTCATGATCTTTTTTCTTTTCTTTGCTACTCAAAGATGAAATATTGAAGGCTTTCATTGATCCAAGTGTTGTCTCAATCCCATGAGTTATAAATCCATTATCTTTTACATTAACCCATTTTCGTTTTATCTTTGTTGAATATTCATCAACAAGAGTAAATGAATCACCATCTACACTATCTGAATCGGAATCTTTTTTATTGTTAAGGCTTGACGATGATGGATTTTTATTATTAAGGCTTGACGATGATGGATTTCTTAGTGAGCTAAGGAGAGTAGAAAATGAAGAAGAAGATTGTGGAGGGCGATGCTCCGTCGAAGGAGTTGTCGGAGCTGATTGTGATTTTGGTAGAGCGCCATAACGAATAGCAGTCAATTCATTTAAATAATCTTGAGAACTTTAGACAAAAATGCATTAATGATGTTAACAATATTTACGATAAATATTTTATAATTTATAAATAATATAATACCTCAATGTAAATGCTATAATAGAACTTGGTTCATCTTCTCTTATTATAATTGGCGAACCAGTGAAAACATGACAATTGTCACTGTATAATTTGTTTAATAAAGCATTTAATATAAGAATTAGGAATTTTTTTTTTTCTTTAAAAAAAAAAAATTTTTTTAAGAATTTACAAAGAAAAACAATTACTTTACATATTCCGGTTCAACCCACTCCATTTTAGGAATACTTTCCAAATCTACAGGATCAATATGATCTTTATTCCATTGTGTCAATCGCTTTTTGGTTGCTCTAATTCTCTCAACAAATGCTTGTCGTACATTATTTAAAACAGTTACTTTAGTTTTCTTTAACATATTATATAATTCAAATTCCTCCGTGCGAAAATTCTGAGTGAGTTCTTCAAGTGACTTAAGATTTTCCATTGATTTATCATATCCAGATTTCTCTTTTTCATTTTCGTTTACGTTCGAACTTCCCAATTTT
Organism: Diversispora eburnea; assembly: GCA_910592015.1. NCBI lineage: Eukaryota > Fungi > Glomeromycota > Glomeromycetes > Diversisporales > Diversisporaceae > Diversispora > Diversispora eburnea. The sequence continues at coordinate 22,653 of CAJVPK010000206.1, read as the reverse complement.
TTATTTGGCAAATTATCGAAATACTCTTCCAATAAAGTTATAAATTGTTTCACACTTCCATAAAAATTAGTAATTTCCAACCTTGTTTCATTATATAACATATCTGCAACTTTATCACAAATAGTGAATAACTTTTCGGAACCACCTAAACTAGAATAAGCTTGATTTGCGTCATGATTTATTTGTAACTTCGGTAAGCGCATTTCAAAAAGGTCCACATGTTCATATTCCACTTTCACCTCCAAATCGCCACGGCGAAAACATCTTAACAATGAATCTCGCAATTCGGCGTGCTGACATAAACCTTTGCAGGCAAAATTTTCATTATAAAATAGAATTTCAAGATATTTGGCAAAGGAATAATAATAGGTGGATTCTGACATCAGGACTAATGAAGTCCTTGAAGAACATAGTTTACATTGGGTCCACATTATGATATTATTGGAAAAATATTTTAATTTTTGATCCGGGGATTCTTCAACCGTAATACTTATTCTTCCATCATTATGAGTATATGTTGTAATATGGTCTTTTCCGGGATGATCGCAGGATGGTTCTTCACATGTTTCATTGGCTTTATTACAAATATCGTCAATCATTTCACCAAGACTTTTATCTGAATGACAATTGGTCTTATTATAATAATCCATTCTTATTATTTCATGATTATGGCAAGGAACCGGTGAAGTTGGTGACCAAAATCTTGCGAAAGAAAATGAAATTGATTGATGCTTAAATATTCCATTGAGTGAATGATTGTTTGTCATCAGATAAGTTAAACTAGATTGAAAATCTACGGATGGGTAAATATTATTGGACATTTTTGCATATGTTCGATACTTTTCTAAGGAATTTATAGTATTTGAATCATTTGACAAAGCTCTAGCTAATTCTCGAACATCCTTTGAAACATATGACTTAAATGATCTCTCGTCACCATCATTTAGCGAAATAATTTCTGTTTCTTCATCTTTCAAACGTGTTAATAGATGTGGAGGCGGAAATTTAACTCCAGGGGAAGATGATAAAATAGAATTTTCCATTTGTGTAATTACATTGGCGAACTTATTTTTTGATAATACTATAATGTCTTCATCTTCATCAGATGATTCCTTAGTAACTGAAGGAGTACCAGATTTTCGTTTAGATAATATAGTTCCATGTTTATCAATAATTTTGATAGGATGTTCCTTGATTCGAGATAAGTTATTATTTTTCATTAACCATCCAAACCATGAAGATTTTGAAGAACGTCTCGAATTTCTTAATGTATTTTGAATTTCTTCAGCATCAAGAATATCTTTATTTCCAGTACGTAAAACTGAATGATCACGATACATACACATTTCTAATTTTAGATTACACACCACGAATACCATAAGTTCCAATATCTTGTCAATTCTATTAATATAATGTCTATTGCCCTTTAAAATAATTGTACCACCTATCAACCTTATATCCGATCCTATAGAAGAAATTTATTGAAATTTAATTTTTATGTGCTTTAAATAAATTTTATGAATATTTAAAATGAAAACCAACCTTCAAGTTTCTCTGATTTCTCTAAATTCTCTAACTTCTCTAACTTCTCTGACTTCTCTGACTTAAATAAAGGAATTCCATCAAAATAATTATAAACAAAATGAGAATCACTCGGTTTTCCATCTTCCTTTTTAAAATTAATAACAAATTTTACTAAAGGTTTCTGAATATTAATTTGTTTTGAATAATTTTTTTCATTTAATTCTTCATTTTTTTCACTTTTTTCACTTTTTTCATTTAATTCGTCATTTTTTTCATTTAATTCTTCATTGTTTGAAGCTACATAATCTTCATGTTTTTCATATATTGCCTTGATAGCTTTCGGTACAGTTTCTGCAATATCTAATATAATTCCTAATATTATAGATTCCCATGGATCACTATCTACAACACAAATACTTAAACATTGTCTTAGGATTTTCCGAATATGACTTAATGAACTATTATCTAATGCTAAATCATTTGTACCTCGAGGTAAAGGAGGAACATATGATAAAAGAATTTTAATATTATTGTTAATTTCATTAGAAGAATTTTCCGTGGGGAGGGCAGGCAAAGGTTTATGGGATGGTACGATTACTTTCGGAGGGATAGTGACGGACATTTCTTCAATACAAAGTTGAATAATTTCAATAAAAATAAGAAAGACAGCGAATGGATAAAGTAAAAGATTATAGGAAGAATATTCTACCAACATTTATTACTATAAATAAATAAATTTTTGTAAAATTGAAAATTATATCAATTATATTATAGATAAGATATAAAGTTGAGGGGAATTAAAATTTTTTTATTTTAATAGATGACGTTTCCCCCGTTAAATGTTGTAACCGTTTTTATCTTTGTTACACTTAAAAGTATAGATTGATTCTCCACAATATCATTTATGTGAACCCTCTACTTCAAGGTGCGGAGACACATGAAAATTGTCTCATTACCACAAGTATAACCAAATGAATTCTAAAAATATGCGAACAAAAATCAATCATAATCCAAATTAGGTTAATATTGAACTTTAAATAAATAAATAAAAAATTTACGAAAAAAAATTCTTTAATTTTAATTAGAAAGAAGTAGAAAGATTTCGATAAAAAATTTTATCAAGAACTTTAGATATTTATTAAAATCTTATTAATAATTTGATACCAAAAATATCATGTCACCAAAAGCAAACTGATTAAAAAACTTTAATATATAATCAAATGTTATGAAAAGTAATTTTGTCAATAGATATAATTAAGTGACATGTTTCAAAGTAGTGTTTTAGTATAACCTCAAAAAAAAAGCTATCTTTCCTATCAGTTCATAAAAAAACACGCGTAACAAAGAAAAAAAATAAAATAAAAATCAGCAGATTTACACGAAAGTTCTATTTTACAAAAATTAATACATTTATATAAATTATATTTTATGTTTTTCATATTTAATTTTAAAATGAAGGTGATCATATATATATTAACTTCATTAGAACCACTTCATAAAAGCTTGTGTAATCCGCACTTGTTGACTTGAATAATAAACAAATAACCAAAAATGTTAAAAATGTTCAACGTTCTCCGATAGACGATTCAGTAATATTTTAATTCTTACATTTGCGATGTCTTTTTGCCCGTTTGTATTTCAAAGTACCAGATTTGATTTGATCAGCTGGCCTGTTTTCGCCATGCATCTTGTAACTAGAGAAAATTAGAAGCATACAAAAAAATTTACTTTTTTTTAAATTTTTTATATTTATGAATTCTATAAAAAAAAAATGTTCAACTTACTAAAGTCCACATGCATTACATAAAAGTTTTCCAAATTCATCACGTCGCCATGCGGGAGATTTGGTTACCTTACAATTCGCACAAATATTTCGATAAGAGATACTTGGATTTGATAAAATCTCAAGTATTTGAGGATGATAATTGAACGAAGCGGCCATTTTTTCTTCTATTTCCCATTGATTCATAAGACTATAATAAAGATTATTAGAATTTTTCTTAAAAAATAATAATAATAAAAAAATGCATAATTAAAAAAAAAGATATTGCAACGCCTTCCACTCACGAAATAGCCTTATCTGCTGGTATTAAACCTGCTTTAACAAAATCTTCGATCGTCAAATCGAGCATCCAATCTTCAAATAAAATCTCTTGTCCATCGTGTAGCATTATCATCTCTGGTGAAAGTGGCATAGGAGAGGACGCATAAATTTGTTCAAAATTAAAATTTGTAGTGATATTATATTCCATTGATAATCATTTAATTATTTTAATTATTTTAATTATTTATTAATTATTTATTTAATTTAATAGTTAATACATGAAGAATTTTAAGAAGAGAAATAATGCCTTTTTATATCTTAAACCTTTCACTGAACGACATTAATCACTTTCGGAAATCATTGTATGATACATGTTTCGGAGAATAAGAATAAATTTCTTCTAAAATTATTAAAACCATATATGGATAAGTGTAAAAGATTGAAGTTAATGCAAGCAAATACTAATGTAGTCTATCTGATTTTGTGAATTAGGATGTAAAATTTGATTTATTTATTATACATTACAAAAAAATTCAATAATGATAACATAAAGTTTGAAATGATTTAACCAAATATCGTACCGAGAACTTTAATTATTCGCGTGACCTTTTTTTTTTTTTTTTGTTAATTTTTCGTACTAAAGAAAATTTTTTACAAGACAATACACTAAAAACAAGCTCTTTCTTGTAATGAGATACTGTGAACAATGATTCATTACTTTACAATCATCTTATAAGCAAATTTCTTTTGATTGACCGCCAAAAATGATTTCGAATGAAGAATCATATCTGGTATAGCATCATTTGATGATATACATTTAGCTTGATTTTACTTTATTAAAAAAAAAACTTTTTTCTACAAGGATGGTAACTTAATTTGTTAATTTACTAATTCAGAACAATAAATAAAAAAATTCTTGTTAACCATCTTCAGAATATAGTCAATCACAAAAATTTTTGGTCGTTAAGAAATGTCAGGTGACAATTCCTAGAGTGCGTGATATATTCCCTTCTGTCGAGCCAAATGTTCAATGAAACGGTGTAACTAACTTTCGTTACTATAAATTATTTTTATAACAAAGAGAAATGATTAGTAATAAAAGACAAGGGAGTATCAGTGAATTAGAAAAAAAGCAAAAACTTGCCACTATAAGTGATAATATAAGTTTATTTTACAAACCTTATAATTTAGAGAATTTTGCATTCCAAAATTCCAGCATTCGATATTTGATGATAAGGAAAATACAACGTGATACAAAAATTGAAAATTTAAATGAAATATATAAAGAAACAAAACAAACATGCAATGTTCATGTGTCTAATAGATTATTCTCTCGAGATTTCGTTATTTAAGGTATCCAAGAACGTGATTAATATTATTTAATATGATTTAATATGATTTAATTTCGCTGAGTTCCAATCTTCCCTTCTATGGTTATAAACATTCAGTCCCTTTTTTTTAACCCTTTTTTGGTCTTTAATGTTCTCTCGGACATTTTAATTAATCATTCCAAATTTTAAGATTTACCTTCCTAACTACAATATATCTATATATTTATTTATTTCATCCATAAGAATTAAGTTAGAAAAACAGGTATTAAAGAAAACACTATATTTTATTTTAATGATTGACAATTATTTTACCCTTTATAACGTTTTTTTCTCGTCGACTTTTCATATGATATTAAAAAGAGTCCAAATACAATCCGGTATTCCTTATATTTTTTATCACGTGAATTTGCGAAATATTATTTTTAACCTATCAAATTTTTTTTTTTTGTTACCATGAAAAATCGACCTTGACCAATTTGATATTGATTTTGGGGGGGGGGGGGGGATGTGTTTGGGAGTGCATGCAAAACCACCAGTTCCTAATTCTGAATTAGGAAAACAAAAATAAATTGACAATATAAACTACAAAAAAAGATTACCATTATTCTTTCTTTCTCACTCTTCCCTTCAGATATTACCACAATTTTTTACTTTCTTAAAATATACCTTTACCTTAAAAATTTCCTAATAATTAAAATAAAAAAAAAAGATTTCTTAAGTGTCATATATAGTTTAATCAATTCAAATTTGTGATTTTTGTACTCAAAATGGGCTTAGAATTAGTTTACGCAATTCATCCATTTGAGGCCGAAAATGATGATGAAATTGCTTTTGAATTTGGAGAGCCCATTACAGTTTTGGAAAAAGATGAAATGTATGGAGATGGTTGGTGGCAGGTAATGACAAATCTTATTCACGTGATTATTTAAATTTTTCTTTTTTTTTTTTTTTTTTTGCTTCCAATTTATCAAAATTCATTGAATTTATGTAGGGAGAAAATATTCATGGAAAAATTGGACTTTTTCCCATGACTTACACTAGTTACATTAATCCTTTAACATCATCTGAAACCGAAAAAGGTGGAATAAATAAATTATATAATAAATCAATTGTGACCTCTACAAATAAATTAAATAATTCAGATTTGGAATTATTTAGAATGCCAACTCCAACAATAGACGAAACAATTGATGATATACATGACAAATTGCAAAAAATGGGTATAAAGAATGAAGAAAATGATCAATTCCAAATTGAATCAATTGAATTACAACAGTCGCAATTACAAGCGTTGTCATCTAAAAATGTCAGAAATGGCAAATTATTAATTTCACCATCATCAGGATCTAATAGTAGTAATAATAGTAGTCGGATATCTTCATTGAGACGATCACAACGACAATCTTCGGAGAATAATACAAATAAATTTGGTTCACATTCCTCTTCTTCACAAATTCAAATTGGTCCAGTAGCGCCATCTCCCACAGAATTAATCATATCAGCTCCTACAGAATTAATTGTATCATCATCATCTGAAACAATAGAAAATTCACAAGCTGAATTTGATTCATCTACTATTAATAATTTTGAATATCATCCATTAAATTGGGATGTTCGAAAAGTTTGCTCATGGTTAGAAGAAAAAGGATTTAAAAATGAAATAACCAATTTTATTGGTAATTATTTTATTTTATTTTTTAGATTTTAAATGTATATTTTTTTATCATTAACTATTATTAACACATGAAATAATTAAAATAATCTCATGTTATTAGAAAATGATATCACGGGTGATGTCCTTTTACAACTTGATTTATATACACTTAAAGAGTTAAATATTAATTCTTTTGGGAAGAGAATGCATATAATGAATGCAATAAATGAATTGAAATCCCAATTTTCTATGGCTGAGGAACCAGGACCGGATGATGATGTTTCAGATATAGAAGAGGTAAAATTATTATTATGATTCTTTTTTATGGAAACTTTTAATCTATTTAGAAAATTAATCGAAAATTTTCTTAATCAATAGCGTAGTGAAAGAGTAATTTCACCAGTTGCACGTTCCGAGCCATGTCAAATATACCCACAAAATTTGGGTTATAATAATTATTTAACAAGTAGCAATATTGCATCTATGAATAAAGTGGGAGATCTTAATCATGAATATCTTAGGAATGATGTTGATAACTTGAAAAACATTAAAAATAATTATACATTCCCATCTTACTTTTCTAACCCTCTGAAATTAGATTTTGCAGAAGATTCAAATATTGATGTAAAGTTTTTAGAGAGTAATAAAGATATTATGTTAAAAAAAAAAAAATTGATTTTTTTTTTTTTTTTTTCTTTTTTTTACTTAAAATATAATTAAATATAATTACAGATTGTCAATAAAAAATCACGAAAAATATTTCCAAAGTGGAATAGTCTCTCAAAATCAAATAAAGAGAAGAAAAATAAAATCCGAGCTGCATCTGCTGCAAGTAGATGGGAGTTTTCTCAAGTAAGTAGGGAATTAATGAAATTAATGAAATGATACTTTATAATTGATGTGAATATATTTTAGGATGACGAAGATAATGAAATCAATGAAACAACAAAAAAGAAAACCAAGAAAGATAAAAAAACAAAAATTAAATCTGTCGGTGGTGACGAATTGGAGGGATTAAATTCTATCGGGAAAAAGAAAAAAATAATCATGGTATTTTAAGTATATCTTTTCTATATGATAGTAATTACCTATATTTATCCAGTATTGACAATATCAATATTTTAATATTCTCCAATATTCTCCAATATTCTCCAATATTCTTCAATATTCTCCAATATTCTCCAATATTCTATAGGAGAAAGATAGTTCTACAGAAAATCAAACAGGAGTGTTCAAACGTTATTCAGGGTAAGCATGTGATATGGTATTTTGGATACTAAAAATAGTATAAGTCTATTTTCTTAATTGTATTATTATTATTTTTAAGAAATATTCTATCACTTCTTTATTTACAGTAGCAATGAAAGGCGGAATACTTCTGGAAAACAAATTGGAAAAGAACAAACAACTGAAAATTTAATTTATATTAATGAAGAAATAATGGGAGCTATTGGAGAGCCAGATTATGAAGGATGGCTCAAAAAACAAGGAACCAAGTATAAGACATGGAAGTCACGTTATTGCATCTTGAAAGGCGCAGATTTTTATTATTTCAAGTCAAATAAAGTTAGTTATATAATATGAAAGTTGGATTTGTATTAATTTATTTAATTATTTTCCTATGTATATGCTTGTATTAAATGTATCATATATGTTTTATATGTGCTTTATGTATTATAGGATGTAAATAGTCCAAAAATTAAAGGACACATAGATCTTACGGGATATCGTATAATTCCTGATGAAAACATTTTACATGGAAAATATGGATTTAAATTGACTCATAATTCAATGCGAACGCATTATTTTGCACATGAAGATGTTGAAAAGATGAGAGGATGGATGAAGGCGATGATGAAAGCCACGATTTTAAGGAATAATGAAGGTAAAGTAGTGACAAATACAATTTTCTATTTAAATTTCAAATTTTGTTCTCAACAACATTGACATAAAATCTCACAAAATAGAACCTTATGGACTATTATTTTAGCACCCGTAATAAGTTCAAGCAATATTAATACGGTATCACTCGTAGAAGCATTTCAGATGGCCCCAAGACCACCACAACCTAGAAGACCATCGATATCCGCAGTAGCATCATTAGCAAAAATCTCGTCAACACCAACATCTTATACCAAGTCATCTACTATGGGACCACTAGAACCTTTAGTTAAGAATAAAATCATCTCACCAAAAATACGACCACAAATCAATAATAATAAAAAATTTTAAATAATTTCAAGGCTATATTCATATATTTACATATCTTTATTTTTTTTTACCTCAAAAGTAATTACATTTTACATTAATATAATATTAATATATTTTATATCTTACATATTATTAAATATTAGATTTATTAGATGACTTAGATGATTTTACTATAATTTTTATTATTTTAGTATTAATCACACATTTTGTATTATTTCTAGAAATTTTCTTTTATTTTTAACATAATTAGATTAATTAATAAAATACATCGAGCTTTATTGTGATACTTTGTTTATATAACTAGAATTTAATATGTATTTGTATTTTTATTATCACAGAAAAAATAAAATATCAATTATTATGTGATGTAGTCACATTGGTTACGGGAGGGAGAGATTTGTTTCAATAATTGATAGTCATTGCTTATATGTATATGAAATCACAAACTTCTTGTTTGAACCTAGCGCATTGACAATATGGAAAAACGTCTTGAGATAATATGGACAGCCAATTTAAAGGATTAAAGATTATATTATAAGGATTGTTACTTACTCCACAATTGGTGTGGTGTAATGTTCCAATTAATCACATAATTTACATAATTTACAACTATACATGAAACAGTTTACATTACTAATTTGTAACATCAATACCAGATGCGTTATATGTTAAATATTTAAGGGTATTACCTTAGGTATGTTATTCATTAACAAAGATCAGTTTACGATATCCTACCAAAAAAAAAAAAAATAGAATATTTTACCTTACCATTTGACAACCTGTTATTATTAATTTTTGAAAACGTGTTTGAAAGTCCGAAATTCACTCAACAAAATTCTGGAGTGTTACACGACACATAATCATCACGCAAAAAAAGTTTAAATTTTCCCCATAAAATAATATATATATATTGATACTAATTAAGACAGATGTAATGTTACATTTCTTCTTTTAAAAAAAATAATGTCTTCATATACATCAAAGGATTTTGATAATTTGCGTTATTTTTTAGAACATGATAACCATGATAATCGAAAAGAAATGCTTGAATTCATTGCTAAAGATCCTATATATATTCCACGCTATAATGTATCATTAGAATTTGAGCGAGAAATTGCATTACAAAGATTAAAAAAAATTGCTGATAAAGGTTTTATTTCTGTTTTTGATTTTGAGAAAAATCCTTTAAATATCTTCGCTGGTAAGCTGAAAATTTTGTCAATTCATTGCATGAAATTATTGCATGAAATTATTAAGGCTTGGCAATATTAATCTTTTTAATTATATTACTTTTTTATTTAAATTTTATTAAGTACATGAAATTGCTGGTATGGTGGATGGTTCTATGGGAACAAAGGTAAACAAATTTTGCATGAAAAAAGAATATTCTTACTAATAAAATTTCTAATAATTTTAATAATTTTGTTATAATAATCTCTAAAAAATTTAGATGACTGTTCAATGGAATCTTTTCGGGGGAACAATGATTAAACTTGGGACTGAACGTCATCGTAGTATTCTTTCGGGAATCGATAATCTCAATGATATTGGTTGTTTTGCTCTAACTGAATTGGGATATGGAAATAATGCTGTAGAGATGGAAACGACAGCTATTTACGACGAAAAGAAGCACGAATTCATTATCAATACTCCTACCACTCTAGCTCAAAAGTATTGGATAACGAATGTAAGTATTGAAATTATCAAAATATATAATAATTTATATAAAGTATTAAAATTAATCATTCTTTAATTCTTTTTTGATATTGATATTGATTTTTAGTCTGCAGTTCATGCTAAATGGGCAATTGTCTTTGCTCAAACCATAATTCGAGGAAGGAATGAAGGTATCCATGCTATTCTCGTCAGGATTCGCGAAGAAAAGTATGATTTTATCTCTTATTTCTCTTTCCTTGTATGTTGACTTATACGTATTCACTTATATTTGAATAGTATGAAGCCTTGTGAAGGAGTCGTTATTGAAGATATGGGAGTAAAATTTGAATGTAACGGTGTCGATAATGGTGCGTGCATTTAAAATTAAAAAAAAAAAAAAGTTATTTGTATTAAGAATTAACAAAAAAATAATCATGTTATCATAAATTTTTAAATTCTATAAATCTATAATATTGTAATACAAGGCAAATTATGGTTCAAAAATGTAAGCATTAACAATCTTTTTTGTTTTTTGTCTATATAACAACTTTTTTTTGACATTTTTATCATATTAATTCAATTGATTAGGTAAGAGTTCCCGTAATTAATCTTTTGAATCGATATTCTGATATTGATGCAAACAATAATTTTACAAGTGTTATTGAAAGTCGTCGTGGGTAAGGTCTTATCGTATATGATATTGATATTTGAAATTCATCTTTTTTTATTTAAAAATTTTTTATAAATTATTATTTCATTTTAGACGATTTCTTAAAGTCGCAAATCAGTTGTTATCAGGAAGACTGGCCATTGCATCACTAAATTTAGGAGGAACTAAAAGTAATAAAAATCATTAAAGATTAATCTATTTTTTTTAAAAAAATAATAATAATAATAATAATAATAATAAATGTAAAGTTAATTGATTTTATATATCTCTTAAAGCATGTTTATCTATTGCATTCCGTTATGCAAATTCTAGGCTTACAGTTGGACCAACCGGAAAAAGGTAAAAGTATTTGTATATTTCTATTTCGAGTTGTCAATTATTAATCTTCTTACTTTTTTTTTTAGTGATACACCGATTTTTGCATATCAACTTCAACAACGAGCGTTATTGCCACTTTTAGCTTCAACTATTGCCTTAAACATTGGATTAAATTACTGTAAAGTTAGATGGGCTAAATGTGTAAATATTTTTTAATCCTTTATTTTGAGATATTTGACTCTTCTTGTACAAATATTCGTAAATTTGTAATTTAATTAATTCTATGTAATTTTTAATTATATTAGACTGAGAAAGATACCAACGAAATTGTTAGGCTTTGTTGTGTGATTAAACCTTTGATCACCTGGAATCTTGAACGGGTAGCTACTACATGTAGAGAAAGATGTGGAGGTCAAGGTTATTTAAGTATTAATAGATTTGGTAGTTTTATTGGATTTTCTCATGCCGGAATGACAGCTGAAGGAGACAATAGTGTTTTAATGCAAAAAGGTATTTTGTTTTTGTTTTTCTGTTATATTTTATTATGCCGTGCTATTATATTTTATATTTGATATTCAAAAAAATTTTTCAAATTCATCTTATTATAGTTGCTAAAGAATTGTTATCGGATGTTCAATCTGGAGAATATAGATTGCCTGAAGTTCCCGACATTCAGAATGCTTTAAAATGGAATGTAGCTAGTTTAGAGAATCAATTAAAAATGTTTAGATCCAGAGAACAAATTTTAATAAAAGAGGTTTCAATTTTCATTCACTTTGATTTGTCTTTTAGAATGTTCTTAAATGAAAATGAACTTATAAAATTATTTTCTCAAATAATAATTTACAGTTAGAAACAAGTATGAAAAACAAAACAGCTTCTAATGTATCAATTTTTGAAATTTGGATGTTACAAGAATCAGATACAATTCAGGCTTTAGCAAAATCTCATGGTGAAAGGATTATTTTAGAGCAACTAGTTATTGCCATTGATAAACTAAAAGGTGGTACAAAGTTAGTAGTCCAGAAATTTCATTTATATTGTCAATCTTTTGTTGATATTTTTCTTTCATTGATATGGGAGATTATTAACATATTTTAACATTAATTTTACTCAATAGACAATTGCTTACTTCTATTAGTCAACTTTATGCACTTTCTTTAATTGATATAAATCTTGGATGGTATATTACTCACCATCTTATTTCAATTGAGTCTGCTACTAGAGTACCAAATTTGATTAGAGAAATGGTTGCAAATTTATCACCTTTAAGTTTCAAAATTGTTGATTCATTGGGAGTAAACCCAGATATTCTTTATGCACCAATTGCTCATAATTGGAATAAATTCAATGAGATTGATAATAAAGGTATAAATTTCTATTCATTTTATATATAATTTTTCTTCATTTTGTGTGTCTCTGGAAAATAATTTTTAATATACCTGAATTTGATTTCTAGGTGAACTGGTGAGTGATTCATTTGTGGGAATGAAGAGCAAAATATAAATAATGAATAAATGATTTTGAACTATTTTTGAAATTTTAATTATTATATTTATTTGTATTATTATTTAAAACATATATGAGTTATTTAAAATATTTGTTAATTTACTCATAATGTAATTCATGTGATAATGTGTTCAGAGTTCACATTCTGTACCTTGCTATATGTAGTATTGGAGTTTTAATTAAAGTATAATTACATATTCAAATATAAGATTGATAACTGATGATACTAAAATTATGTAATTAATAAGGAATTATACATGTATTATATTATGAAATGTTTTAGAAGGATATCTTGATATATAAGAATATCATATATGTAGAAATTTTAATTAAAGGTAAAATTTTAAATTTTCAGATAAATATCATTTCATATCAAATTCAGAACTCCAAACGGCAACTCGTTAACTTGCATGGGACACGCATAATATAATATTTAGTCATTTTTAATTAATAGATTAATCAGCAGATATACGAAAAAACAATATATACAAAAAAACAATATATAAAAAAATGAAATTCTATTTTCTTTACTTTATAATATTTTAAATATTACAAATATTTTTAATAATATTATAAAAATAATAGCAAAAAAAAAAAAATAGAATAGTTCAAATATTTCAAATATTTCTAATATTAATGTTATTAAAAAATAATAATAGCAATTTTTAAATAAATATTGCCAAAATTATTAAAAATACAATAAATTAATTTAGGATTTGAGATGAACTATAGTAATTTGGGATTTGAGATTTAGCATTTGAATTTGGATAACAAGTATATTTATTTTATCAATAATTTGCAATATCAGAATCAAATTTATATTACTTGCATTAACAAATTTGTTATTAGTTGTATAGTCCTCCACTTCAGATAGTTTTCTAAATCTGACACTTCTCTTTCAATCTTATTTAATGAATTAAGTAATTAATTTAACATCTTTACACACAAGTGGAATCTTCATCTATATAAATTATATAAATAAGTATATATATAATTAAAATATTTCAAAGTATTTTGAAATATTACCATCTAATTCTATTTCTTTTATGTCTGAAGTTGTTCTGTTGTTTGTGATGATGATTTAACTATTGTTTGTTGTTGTCCGAATTCAGAAAGGAAATATTGACAATATTAACAAAGAATGTAGGAGTTTTTGAGTGAAGGCAAATAATAAAGATTTAATAACAATTTAATAACACAACAATGAATTACATAAAATTATTCACTTCAGTTTATATGCAAAGAATAACTTTATTAAATGTTAAGAAAAGATATATCTGCCTGACTACAGGAAGAAAAATTACTTTTTCTTTTAAGTATCAGAATAGTTAGACATTGGACTTTAAGTTATCAAATAACTACTTTTTAAGTTACTATGCAATGCTTTTGTCATCAAAGTGAATCTTAAGTTATCACTTTGCACCCTTAGGTAGTACCTTAATGATATATTATTTAATTTAAAAAATAATTATACAAAATAAATAGTTAAATATAAAATAATAGTAATAATAAAATAAAATAACTAATCAAAAGGATTAGTTGCACATATAGAAATATTCTAACAAGGAGATCTTCTAGTTTAGAACAAATTTAAAAGGTAATATTTTGACATTTGTTACAGGATCATTGATAGGAGGTACATATTTAATTATTCCAATTAAAATGACCATGATTATTATACCAACAATAGTTGATATATAAAACCTGATACAAAAGAATATTGAAAAAAGGTGACCAATTTGCCAATATTTACTGAGTCCAAAATTGAATCTGTAAAAGTTATTGATGAACCATACAAAAAAAATAGTAATATATATAGTAATGAAATAAAATAAAGAATGCAATAATTTTTTGGATCTCAATATAAAACAAATATGAAAGTAAAATAAAAAGAAATTTGAATAAATCAATTTTAGATTTAAAGGATAAACCTGATCTAAACTAGATTTTGAAAACATTTCTTAAAGTTGATATAAACAAATAAGAAATTTAGCTTAAAATGTCTGTGGTGATAATAGAATTTTGACATAATTGAGATTCCAAGGTCTGGTTTGGATTGGAAATAACTTGGTATACCACCATATTGTAAAAAATATTGACTGTTTTTCTTAATGAAAGTGATTGAAATATTGAGATGAGATATTTGATAGAAATATAATATGAAGCTATATTTTCTTTACAATAAAGTTATTTAATGACTTTCTGATAACAATTCTTATTTTTATGATCTAAAATGTAAATGTCCATTGTATTTTGATTTTTCATCTTGAAGATCAAAAAGTTGATGTTGAAATAATTTATTAAATCTTCATATTTTTCAATATAAAGACAATATTCTAGTTAATCAAGAACTTTACTGTGAGAAGTGAAGGCAAAGCAGATTAAATCTATTAAATATGCTTTGACAATAAAATATATTTTCTGACATGATAATGAAATTTATATAAAAATAAATTCAAAAAATTGATTGTTTTTGTATCTGAATTAGTTCATATGAGTAAATTTGAGTTATTACTTCATTTCAAAAATCAAGTTTTGATCAAAAAAGAGAAATAAGCCTTGATGTTATTTTAAAGGAATTTTTTGTGGTGTGAATTTTTTTTTGTATTATTGTTTGTTAGAATAAGTTACACGTGCTGATACGAAATAAACGAAATAAAAAGTAGAAAATGTGAATATGAATAAGTGATTTTAATTATTTAATTTGATCGAAGAAAGACATAATAAAAATTGATCTCAGGTAAATTTATCAATAACGATATTCGTTTATCTACTTATTAGATGAAACAATGATCGATAAACTCAAAAAAAAAAAGCACAACTAATAATAAAATAATGTCAAAGCCATCACCCTCTGACCAAAACAAGCAAGATTTATTTGAAAAACGAACTAGACAAACCAATCCATAACCGGCGAAATATTCAATCGAAAGACCAGCGGATAGAATTAACAAGAATTAAATAATGCTAGACAAGAATTTATAAGTTTCTGATCAAGAATTAACAAGTAAAATTTTGATCTTATCTAACTATTATTATCACACTCTTTATCAATAATTTCAATTTAATTTGAGATGAAATATGATAATTTACAGATTTATTGAAAAATGCTTATTAAAAATCTAATAGTGTTTTGATTATATTACAATATTATCTGTTATTTATTAAATATGGTATAAATTTAAAAAAAAAAATTTATTCAAAACGATCTCTCTTTTTTTGTGCCCAAAATCTATAAAATTTCGTCTCGACGCTATCTATTATCGTTTCATTTTCTACAATAGCCCACAACTTTTTATATTCATCATATGTTATTCCCATATGGTCAGCCACCATTTCAATACAAACATCATTAAACCAACTGGCAAAATTATCAAATGTAGTAGTACCAATAAATCCACCTTTTTTCCCGAAAATTACGGATTTAACGGCGCATTGAATATCGTCCACTTGTTTTGTTGTATAAAGTAAGTATTCAAGTTTTGTATTAATTGCACCATTAACACCTCGTAATACTAGACATTCTAAAACTGTAGTAAAAAATTAATAATTAAAAAAAAAGAAGTACGAATAATGAAATAAATGTTACACATTTAATGTTAAATTTTTCTTACAACTTTTAAGAAATTTAGAAAAAGTAGGAGCATTCTCCGGTGATGTAAGGTCCGCCTCACAAAATTCTATCCAACCTCCAGGTTTTGTTACTCTAAAAAAAAGAATTTATTAATATCACGATTATATGCTGGTAAATAAATTTTATTATAAATAGATACTCAATTACCTTATCATCTCGGCGATACTTTGTTCCCATTCGTTATCTGTGAATTCCGACACGAAATCGGACATCCTCACAAAATCAAATTGACTCTCGTCGTAAGGTAAATTTAATAAATTACCTTTTGTTATTTTTATGTTGGATGGATAAGGTATAGTTGAACAAGGATTTAAATCTATGCCAAAGTATTCAGGTTTTGGATACATATGTGCCTTTTCAATATTTAGATTTGTATATATGTTAATTTATGATATGAAAATTAGTCAAGAAATAATATATTTATATTTTTTTTTTCAATTATTATTTACCATCTCAATTAGCCATGTTCCAGATCCGCATCTTTTTTTTTTCAAAAAAAAAAAAAAAAAAAAAAGTCCAAATTCTCAAATTAAAACTAATACCATACATATAAAAAAATCATCTAAACTTTCATTTCATAGTAAATATATACAAACCCAACATCCAAAATTTTTCCAGTCATTGTTAAAAATTCTTCTATGGGCGACGAGTATGCGCACCCAAACAATTTATTCATGGCAATATTATGAGCAATACTTCGACTGATATCTGATTCTTTAGGAATATAAATATTCGAAGTAGAAGTAATACTACCACAATCTGAGTTTGATTCAAAGGAACTAATACTATTTAATGATTGAATATTATGATTGCTTGATTTGTTTGATAGTGATCTAGCTCTACTTTTCTTTTTTCGTAACTTTTTTTCTGCCATCAAACGTCTTGATGCGTTGTTTCCCATTTTTATTAATTTTTCTATTGCTAATTGAAAATTTATTGGCTTTATTAGTTTTAATTAATTAATTAATATAAATATTATTTATTTATTTATTTATTTATTTATTTATTTATTTATTTATTTCGATATTAGATTATTTATTTAATAATTATGATTTGGTAATTTATAGTATATTATGCTAGAGAACATAATTTAAATTTTTCATAAAAGCCTATTTACAATTTAATAAAGAAAAAAATTTTGAAAATAAAAATTGGTGAAAAAAATACATAGTATCTTTATATAATATCCAGCAGTTTCACAACATTTAATATTAAATGATAATATAAAAAATTTAACCTTTTACACAGCATAAAACATATATTTGCCTTTTACAAATTTATCGAAACAATCTGATTTGCACAAATCAGGGCGAGACTTGGCAGAATTAATAATCTTCGTTGACATTCAATATAATCATAAATGGTTAAGATCGATTTTGAATAACTATTTGAGTCTAATCGGAAAATTATGTGTATATTATATGAAATTTTATTTTGATTAAAGTTTTATATGATGAAATTTGCCGCATAAATGTACATTTTATCATCAGTAATGCGCGTGTAAACTCAATTTGTGTATTTCACAATAATTATTTATAATCATATAGGTTGGGAAGAGTTACGAAGGTTATAAGTGTGTATTTTATTAATATTTTAGTCATACGATGCGATAAATTTTTTAACTAATTAACATGAATGTAGATAAACATAATAATAGAAAAGTGTATTAAATAAAGTAATTAAATAAATAACTTATTAGATATTATTAAAAGCGCGTTGGAATCTAAGGATATCAATATACTAAACCAAAAAGTAATGGTATAATTACATAATTCGAAGAGCATTCATTCAACTACTCTTATTAAGGTATAGTAAATCTTATACCCGGAAGTAAAATAATTTGAACTCCTCGTTGATGATATAAAAATAGTACAAAATTTCAATCTTTTTACCAATTTAATAATTAATGAATGCAATGAATCTAAATACACTATGGTATTTCTATAAAATATAAATTTATATTACTGATTATAAAAAATACCAAAACGAGTTAGAATTATCATTAGAATTATAAATCATAAATTAAAAAATTATGAAATAAACACAAATCTGTATAAAATAAACTAAGATGTAGGGGAATTCCTTGGGGTGAAGTTCACAAAAATCACTGCACGTACTATAAACAAATATGAATAAACAATTTTTGAGAAACATAATAAATATCTTTTCCAAAAGGAAATTTCCTAGTAGGGATTTACTCCGAAAAAAAAAAAACGCTTTAATAAAATTCCCACGAAGTAATCCAATAATTGAGATGTTAATTTTTTTTTTTTTTTTTTGTGTTAAAGAACTTTCTTGTTTACCTACAATAATCTACATTCATAAAATAATGCTTACGTAATGAACACAAACCCTTCATCAAGGTCAAGAATAGTATGCGATCATCACATCAAAAGTTGGTTTTGTTTGTCTAATTCCTATAAATTCCTATAAATTCCTATAACACAGCACATAATTATTAAAGTTTATCTTGAAATGGATTGATAATACTAAGTAATTATATTTACTATATTGTTATAATTCATTTCTAATATAAAAATAAAAAATTATACAATATAATCAAATATTTTGTAACAAAATAGGTATTCCTCTGTTACATTCATGAATATAAAGGAACATATAAAATTTTTATTGCCCATTTCGATTATGAGTTATCGTCTAAGTACAATAAGAATTATTCAGGATATTGTATTTCATGTAACAACGAAAACAATATAATAACAGGTTCGATGTAAATCATCACAATTTTAACATTTAATATTAAAGAATCTTTCGAGTTAGTTAATTAATTATTAATTTTTATTTGAAACATTAATTTATATATTTATATATGTTTCATAAATCTTTATTTATTAAAAACTAGAATTATTGTAATTTTTAATTTAATAAAATTGTTATAATTACCAACTAGTTAATCTAATTCTTTGATCCTCTAGTAAAAGAGTTTGATCATAATTATTTTTTTTCACCGCATAATCTGAAACTCTATGAATGTAATTTCTCTTTCACTGTATTATATATCACAATCCATTAGGAATTTATTACTTTTAAGTATTCATTCTTGGAAAGAAATATAACATAATATAATTTCTTGATTATAAAAACACAGCAAATTGTTTTTGTCAAAGACAGAACAAATATTATTAATATTTCAATCATCAGTATCAAAATCTTTGCCAATAAATTTTTATTCTAACATGTAAATATATATTACAGTATTAAGACTAGGATAATTTCTTAATCTCCTCTTGAATTGAACAAGTATTAATAAAATTCAAGATTTTGATAACCCAAATAATTAAAAACTTATTGATAATACCACATTGTACTGTATATACACAAAATAAATATCAAATAGCGTGACTTTTGTGATGATAATGGTTTCCACCACTGGGCATTGATAGTTAGGTTGGATATCAAGAAAAATGCGAAATTATAAAAAACAATCATAGGAAAAATTGGTATTCTCTTTTCTCAACAAATCTAATTCAAATTGCATGTTTGATAATAATTTTTATATAAGATATTTAAATTCTCAAGTTAAAAAGTGAATGTGTTTTTATTAAATGACCAGGGTTGTAGCCATGAACTAGCATCGTTAAATGACACCAAATTTTTTATTCTCCCCACACCACCGCATACAGACATTAAAAACAATAATCATAGAACCATTTCGATATTCCAAAATGAAATCAATCAACAAAATGCTCTTATCCAAAGCATGAATAGGAGAGGATCTGATCAACAAAGTAAGTTGTCAACACCCTCTGCCCATTCGATCATCTTCAAATTTCTCTGCTTCTTCTGGATGAAATCAATATACCAACATTACCTCAACTATCTGGGAGCCACTTTAAAGATATTTAATATTATTTTAAGGTAATATTGAACTTTATTTTTAAAGTAATCTTGAATTTTATTTTAAGGTAATCTTGAGTTTTATTTATTTTATACATTTGAGTTTAATTTTTAGAATATAAAGATACTTGTGTATATTATTATATAATTGTAAGTTTGTTCGAGTTTTTTTTAATATATTCTTGAATTTTAAATTAATTATAACTCTATTTATTTAAAGTTTTATTTTTTCTAGAATTTTATCTACTTTAAGATTAATATTATTTATATGAATATTTTTTAAGCTTTATTTTATTTCATGAGTTTTAATTTATTTTTTTTATTTCAGAATATATGAGCATTATTTAAAGTAATTATTTTATATTTTTAATTTATTTCTTGAGTTTATTTTTTAATTTAATTAATTTAACTTTATTTTTTATTTATTTTAAATAGATTCAAGTAAATATACTAGTAAAATATATAGTTTATAATATTAAAAAAAATATGTAATATTTAATAAATATAAAAAATAATTAAATTATATTTAATCTGAAATACATATTTTATATTGTATTTTATACTTAATTTATTCTTATTTTAACTAATAATTATAATTACAATATACTTAAAATATTATAATTCTATTCTTATTTTAACTAATAATATATAATATATAATTAAAATATACTTAAAACATTATAATTTTATTCTTATATATGTATTTGAATAAGAAAATTAACACATACTTAAAAAAAATTATATATACTTAAAATAAATTAGACATTTAATATTTTAAATCTACTATTCTATTATAGATTGACAGCATATTAGCAATTGTGAAAACAAATTAAGAGCATATAACATAAAACTGCTCAATAATGAACTTCCTATCTTGAAAAAATTAAAGAATGGGTTCCCTTCTGTCTATAGTATACATGTTTCCAAAATTAATTTTGGATTTTTGAGGTATTTCGACTTTTTGAGATTTATGCAGAATCTATTCTATATATAGAAGTAAAAAAAGTATCCAGTTATGTGTATATTCAATCAAAGAATAAATCTGGAAAGTTAAAAAATTTTGGATTTTAAGTAAAATAATTTTGTCTTCTATGAAAAACTATTTTAACTTTTTTCTCTGAAATTGCAATTTCAGAATTTCAAAATAATTTTGTGTGCAAGTATAGTTTATAGTAATGATATTTGCATATAATGCAACCTCATCCAAGAAAATCAATCACATGTGTTTACATGTTCAGAAAATTCTATAGAAATAAACATGTACAAACATAGTTTTATAAATACTTTGGTTAATAAAATTACTAATATAGCAAAAAACAAAAAAGACAACAATCTCCATGCTAAATTTTGCGAATTGACAGAACTTGAACTATTGTTAGATATCTCTGTTCAAGACCCTAATGAATTTTCTTTTGTGGATCTCATTTTGGATTTAATATCACCTTTTTAATTAATAGAATTCAATCAATTGTTAAAAAACCAAATATAGTTAAACAAATAATTGACGAATATCTTGCAGTTTTCAAAACTTTTATATACAAAAATATTAGGATACCTAGATGCAACATGGTTAGAAACTGGAAAAAATCAGTGAGCATTAAAAATAATAAACAAAAAAAAAAGTATTAATAACTTCAGTCATAGGAATACAAATTTCTGATATAAATAATAATAATACTAATTTGAGACCAATAAATAGGGATAATAGGTTGCAGCTTGTTAATATTATTAATAGGCATATACACAGTGTTATTAAGTATGGTATAAATTGAATTAGTCTATATAATATAGGTTATTTGACAAGGCCTTAACATGCTGAAGATAATTTCTATTGTCAGATGGTAGATTGTAAACTTGTTTCTGTTTATCTTCAGATAGATATTAAATTAGTCTAAATCTTATTTTTTAATAGTTATTAGTAAAGTTGTTAATGGAACATAATAAGTTAGGTTGAGCTCATGTTATAGTAAAGCAAGGGTCAACTTAACCTAACTTATATCAGTAATTATATTAATTCAAAAACTTTTGAAATTATATTGTAACATTAGATTTCGAAGATTATTAATTGTATCATAATCCTTCAAAATTAAAATTTAATGGTTAAATTTTGATACGTATTATTTCGTTATCGAAAACTTTTGAAATTTGATGTTAAATTTTTTAACAATAACGTTGTTACAGAATGAAAATATAATGATAAAATAATATTAAAAATACCTGCAATAATTTATAATAACCCTTAAA
>CAJVPK010000205.1:0-49633 GCA_910592015.1 Diversispora eburnea | reverse complement strand
TTCTTTCTATATTTTATATTTTTATCTTTAATATTTATAATCATTCACATAATTTAACCAACACAAGTTCACTACCACTATAATTTAGTAAAGCTTGCTCTCCCAAGTAGTAACAATGATAACAATGATAACAATAATAGTAATTAACCAATGTCTAATTTAACCAGTACAACAAGAAAACTCCCCCCATTTATTATTAAGAATAAAATTTTGACCAAAGAGAAATTACTAATAAAATTAAGATGATAATTTCGTTTTTTTTTTTATCTACACAGTTTGAGTCTGTTATAACAAAATTATACTCCATTTCATGTATTGAAAATAATTATAATAAAATAATTTTGCTCACATCAACTATCATTTGAATTACTCATTTTTTTTTTTGAATACATCGCTTGTACAGTACATATTATATAATATTCCGTATATGCTAAGTGTAAAGAAGAAACTATTTGTTAGATTTTAATAAAACTAATATAAAACACTTTTCTCTTTTTCTTCTGAGTCTGTCACCTGCGATTAGTAAATTTATTTTAAAAACTAATATTTATTAGAATAATTAATTAAAAAAAATAAATTATATTGCTATATTCTAGAAAATATTTCCTATTATAATATATAATGCTCGCAAAACTCTAATAACTCCAATAACTCCGCAGCACATATTGAATCAATGTTGTTGGAGTGGTTAGAAAGCTATCAGGTACATTATCAGTAAAATAAGGCACACCTCTTGTTAAAGATAAAACCAAGTATAAACACACATACTTTACAATCAATAATGATTGCAGAATATTTGGAACATAAACCAGATGGTGATACTGAGAATATACTAAATAATGTAAGGAATACTATACTAATTGAATCAAACAAATAGTCTGTTATAATATAAAAGTCCCAGTATAATGGAATAATTATAAATGGGAAAAGAATCAGAACAAAGAGATATTGCGGAATATATTAGATCAACATGATATCGACGTCTGAAATTCTCTTGTTTTGAGTTAATGCGATTACTGCATAAGATACATATACGCAAACACATGTTTACAATCGAAAATAACTTTATACTCGGCAAATCATCATAGGCAAAAAAAAAAACTGTCAGTGGAATCACCAAGTGACTGTGTTGTATAATATGTCATCCAGTAATGGCAACAAATTATTTTTCGTGAACCAAGATCGCGTAATCTCAGGTTCAACTGTAGGTCGCGTAGTCTCAGGTTGCGCGTCAACTTTTTCTTCATTTTTCTTATTTATACATCTTGTTAATCAGATCAGATATATAAAAAATTAAAATTCCTGAGTTACACAATAATGTCAAATAGTTAGATACAAAAAAAAAGTCATTAAAAATTTTTTGACAAGATATCTCAAAATTTTATTGGACTTCTTAATGATAAAGATGATTATAATGTAATTATTGAAGTCGAAAATAATGAAAAAACTTTTACGGCTCATTCTAACGTATTAAAATGTCGGTCATCATATTTTCTTAAAGAATTGGATACCATTACCCCAAATGAGAACAATGACAAACCAATTATTAAACCAGACATTTCTGCTCAAATTTTTGATATTATTCTTAAGTAAGTCATCATTATTTAAAAATTAAAATTAAAAATTAAAAATTGATATTATAATTTAACAAATAATAATTTATCATTATCATTTAATTATTTTAAATTATCATTATCATTTAATTATTTTAATTATATAGATATATTTATGGTGGTATTGTTAGTTTAGAAAATGTTGAAACAAGAATTATTTTTGACTTAATGTTAACAGCTAATGAATTTAAACTTGAAGAATTATCCAAAAGACTAGAAACTACTCTTATTGAGGATAAAGCTTCTTGGTTAAAAACACACTTTTCTTTCGTATATCGTTCAATTTTTACTAATAATAACTTTAAAGATTTAGAAAATTTTTGCAATGATATTATTACAAAGTATCCTAGCCTTATTTTTGATGCTGAAAATTTTACATCTCTTCAAGAAACTGCATTGGTATCTCTTCTCAAACGAGATGATTTACAAGTAGAAGAAGCAAAAATTTGGGAATATACTATCAAATGGGGAATTTCTCAGAATTCTAATTTACTAACAAACCTTAATGAATGGAACATGGAGAACTTTTTAACTTTAAAAACTATTCTTTAACATTGCTTACCATTTATTAGATATTTCCATATCTCTGGTGATGACATTTTAGACAAAGTAGAACCTTACAAAAAAATTCTTGACAAACAATTTTGGAAAGATTTAAAACAACATTTAATATCTCCCAACAGGACAGTGAAATCAGTTATTTTATCAGCAAGATCAATCTTAATTCAAGAATTGCCTGTTCGCTCCAAAGAACCTTTCTCAACCATTATTTCCGATGAACATTTCCTCTTGGATTGATCGTAAAACTACTACTTATTCTTCAACAAATTATCCATATGAATTTCAGCTGATTTTACGAGGAAGTAAAGATGGATTTGCTCCTCAAAAATTTTGGAACATGTGCCATGGTCACACCAGTACAGTAATTATTATAAAAGTTAAGAAACAGACGAAATTTTAGGTGGTTATAATCCTTTAATGTGGGATAATGCAAATAATAGTTATGTTTTTATGCAAACGAGGGATAGTTTTATTTTCTCATTGAAAAATGGTAATATCCAAAATTCAATTCTTAGTAGAGTAAATAAACCCGAAAATGCACTTCATTACAATGGAAAAACTAATCAAAATATAATTGGTCCTAATTTTGGGCAGGTCATCTTTATTTGCGGAGTTTTCGATCTGATTTTATTATTATATATAATAAATCTGGGTCCTAGAATTACGGTAGATATGATAAACAAATTAGAACAAATGGAGATTTTTCAATTATTGATTATGAAGTTTTCAAAATCAATAAGAAAATTACTTAATTTTTATATTTTATTATATTAAAGTTGTATTTATACTTATTTAATCTTTAAATAAAACAAAAAAAAAAAAAATTATATATTCAAATTGTTCCTTTGCAAAAATTTACATATATTTTAAAAATATTTAACGATTATATTTATTCTATTACTCTTTAAAAATTTTCATGACTTTTAACTTTAAAAAGAATGAAGTTGTAAAAAATAAAAATCTTAGTTACAAAATTTCTTTCAATTGTTCTTAATACGTGTAATACAGTATAAATATGCATTCATCATTGATTCCAAATTAAGTTAAATTCTTCTATAAGTTACACAATAATGAATGATAACGTTATATAATTCATTTATAAAACCGATGCCATTTACAACAAAAATGTCATTAAAATTTTTTGACAAGCTATCTCAAAACTTTATCGAACTTTTTAATGATAAAGATGATTATAATGTAATCATCGAAGTCGAAAATAAGGAAAAAACTTTTACGGCACATTCTAACGTACTTAAATGTCGGTCACCATATTTTCGTAAAGAATTGGATACTATTACCCCAAATGAAAACAATGTCAAAACAATTATTAAACAAAATATTTCATCTCAAATTATTGAAATTATTCTCAAGTAAGTTATAACTACTATCATACTTTATTTAATGAGATACATAAATTATTAATAATTATTTATTTTATATAGATATATTTATGGTGGTATTGTTAATTTAAAAAATGTTGAAACAAGAATTATTTTTGACTTAATGTTAACAGCTAATGAATTTAAACTTGAAGAATTGTCCAAAAGACTAGAAACTACTCTTATTGAGGATAAATCTTCTTGGTTAAAAACACACTTTTCATTCGTATATCATTCAATTTTTACTAATAATAACTTTAAAGATTTAGAAAATTTTTGTAATGATATTATTACAAAGTATCCTAGTCTTATTTTTGATGCTGAAAATTTTACATCTCTTCAAGAAACTGCATTAGTATCTCTTCTCAAACGAGATGATTTGCAAGTGGAAGAAGCAAAAATTTGGGAATATACTATTAAATGGGGAATTTCTCAGAATTCTAATTTACCTACAAACCTTGAAGAGTGGAATAAAGAGAATTTTTTAACTTTAAAAAATACTTTACAACAATGCTTACCCCATATCCGTTATTTTCATATTCCTGGTGATGATATCTTGGAAAAAGTCGAACCTTATAAGAAAATTCTTGATAAGCAACTCTGGAAAGATTTAATGAAACATTTAATTTCTCCTAATCAACCACTAAAATCAGTTATTTTACCAGCAAGATCAATCTTAATTCAAGAATTGCCTGTTCGCTCCAAAGAACCTTTCTCAACCATTATTTCCGATGAACATGCAGCAGAAATTTCCTCTTGGATTGATCGTAAAACTACTACTTATTCTTTAACAAATTATCCATATGAATTTCAGCTGATTTTACGAGGAAATAAAGATGGATTTGCTCCTCAAACATTTTGGAACATGTGTCATGGTCACGCCGGTACAGTAATTATTATAAAAGTTAAAGGAACAGACGAAATTTTGGGTGGTTATAATCCTTTAATGTGGGATAATACAAAGTATGAAGTTTATATGCAAACAAGTGATAGTTTTATTTTCTCATTGAAGAATGGTAATATTCAAAATTCAATTCTTAGTAGAGTAAAGAAACCCGAAAATGCACTTTTTTATCCTGGAAAGGGTAATCAAAGCAATGTGGGTCCTAATTTTGGAGGAGGTTATCTTTATTTGCAGAGTTATCAATCTAATTTTACTATAGATAATAATTCTGGATCTTGGAATTATTACAATAATCATGAAAAACCAATTAGAACATATGGAAAATTTTCAATTATTGATTATGAAGTTTTCAAAGTCAATAGGAAAACTACTTAATTTAGTTTTTTTATTCCTTTATTTTTTATATTTTATTATATCAAAGTTTATTTTTATAATATTTTAAATAAAATTAATCTTAATGAAAAGAAAAATTTCACTGCACGCTCTAGTGTACTTAAATATCGCTCAACCTTATTTTCCAAAGAATTGCTCGTATTGTTAATTTAGAAATGCTGAAACAATAATTATTTGGACCTAAAATCATTAATGTTATAATTAGGAAAAATCTCATGACCAAATTTGTTATTTATTTTAAGTTACCAATTCAATTATTTAATTAATTATTAATGCTTATTACCGTTATATTGTTTATATTATCTACTGATCCAATGAACAAAAATCAGAATTCATATTCATGAAATCAAAATAAATCAGAATCCTTTTTTGATTCAAATAGTCATGATCAAAAATATATTGTATATTCTAGAATGGTATCACAAGAAAGATGAATATTGCATATTGCATATTGGCTGATCAAATGTCACATGAAGTCTGCCCAATCAAATTTCACTTATGACTATATATGAGCATATGATCGTCATTCCAACATTTTTTTTTTTTGTAATTTGTATTTTGCAGAGTTTTGCAATAATGATTTTCGTTTATAATTATACAATTTGTTTTGTAATTAGTGTAGATATGGATCAGATTCTTTACTCTTTGATGTAGTTTACTTTCCATACGATGTACATGTAGCATTATCTAAACTCTCTCAATTATCGATGCACAAATTCTCATTAGGTAAAACAGTTTATAAAGTATAAAGAACATAAAAGAATTGTTGACAGAAAGGAATATACTCAAAAGAATAAACTAGAATAAAATCAAATTTATTTATGAAATTGAGTTTCCTTTATATAGACAGATCAGATCAATTACAATTATTTAACAGAGAAAAGAAAAGTGAAATATTGAATTTATTTGTATTTATTGAATTTTATTCACAAGTGAATATTAATGTAAAAATTATACAATTTTAAATGAAGTTGCCATTTACGATATTTACAAAAAATATTATTTTTTTTTCTCGTTTTTAATACCGAGGGTATTGCTGCATTTGACTCATCCAATGTGGGACCATTTGTCGATTAATACGTGGAACAAATTGTGTAGGATATAATTGTTGGGTAGGGGATGTGATCACAAATTGTGATCGATTATATCCAGATCCAGTGGCAAATTGAGTTGGAACTAAATATTGACCTCGATTAAATTGTACCATCGCCGGATTTATCTGATTTATCAAATGATTATTTGATGAAATTGGACTAATTGGACTAATTGGACTAATTGGACTCATTGGACTAACTAAATGATTTGATATTGGACTGACTGGACTAACTGGACTAACTGGACTCATCATTTGATTCGTAAGTCCCATAGGTATGAAATCTAAAGGGATAAAAAGAATAGATATAAAAATTAGTTCAATTTTATCAGTTTTATCAATTTTAATGCTGAAAACATCGTAAACATACTTTGAGGATGTCTGTTTATCACATGTTGTATTTCATTAATTGAATAAATACGTTCATCATGCTCTTCTTGTTCATAGTGAACAACATTGGACATTATTTGTTTCGTAATTTCTTGTTGATCATTAGCCCAACTTTTTACATCACCACCGCTTTTTATTATTTCATCATACTTTTTGTTTGTTTCAATAACATCATTTGTCCAATAAACTTGAGCTGCACCACGATTAACATATGGTAAAATGCGAAGTACTATGTCTGGGATTGTCCAATCAATATAAAGTATGTCTCGTCTTTTTTTTTTTTAAAAAAAAAAAAAAATATAATAATAAAAAGATTGGTAAACAAGTTAAATACTATAATATCAAATAAAATATTTCTCATCAAAATTATTGAAATTTACCTTGTAGTCCTTTTATCAAAACACATTTCACAACATCTCACACGAAATTCCCAGTATACTTTAATGAATCCAATTCCAATTCCAATTCCTTGACTTCGACAAAATTGACATCCTTTGTCTAATTGTCTTAACACAATATAATCTTTTTCACTCATTCGGATTGGTGGAGGTGTTTGAAGGAAACGTAGAAATTTTAATCTTGATGTTTTCCAAATTTTACTAGAAAAACCACGGTTATTGGGGTTGCATAAATATTCTCTGAATTTTCGACAAACCAACACTAGTGATAATAAATCATTAGGTGAAAAGTGTCCACAAATTTTCGCAAATAGTTCCGCAAAGGCTGTAATATCGAATATATTACGAGATTCAGTAATAAATTGATGTCTTTCTTCATTGGATAATGATGATGATTCGTTAAACGATGGTTGTTGTGTTATGGTTTGATCAATTGTAGAAATAGTAGATAATGGTGATGCAGTTAATATTAATGATTCTGTAGATGGATCAGTTTCAGTTGTGGATGGAGATATCAATTGTGAAGATTCTTCTGTTTTTTGTTGTTGTTGTTGTTGTTGTTGTTGGTGTTGTGATAATGGTGGTGGTAATATTACTTCTTTTTTGATCATTTTAGGTGATGTCGACTTTTTTTTGGGTTTTGTATTAATACTTGGTCTTTGATTTTTACGTTTACGTCTAAAATTTAATATCAAAACAGGAGATCAAAATAGACAAATAGCATTATTACATTTATTATTTTACATTATATTAAATTTTATATATTATATTCATATCATGTTTATTAGATTAATATTATTAACAATTTTATATAATATATATAATTTAGAATATACAGGAATTTACCATACCCTCGCGTGCTCGTGTTACTTGATTCACCCATTGCTTGCTTAGGACTTGAGTTTATTGTTTGAAGAAAAAGCAGCGAAAGAGCCCTTTTATATCACTTTTTAATCAAGCTAGAAATTATTGATACAATAAAGGTTTAGCGTATAATTTTCTATAGGATTAACAACAACGTGTTTGTGCATTGGCAAAAAATTCCTCCTGTTAATGTATAACAAAATGTATAACAAAATGTTTACACTGATAATGTTCGAACCAGTTTTGAACCCCGATTGCGTTGACAAATTATGCTTTCCGTTTCACAAAAGAGTCACGGCGCATATATTTATAGATTTACAATCAATGTGAAAATTATGCAATACATTAAAAGGTAATTATACTATTTTTATAATACCATTTGGTAAATGCGGGCGTTTAATAAATTAAATTTTTTTTTAGTATTATGTGTATTGTATAAAAAATAATTTTAACATAAACTTTATGCAATTTTTTGATAAAATTGTTCCCCAATCTTTTCAATGCTTTTATTGAGTATAGTAAGAATTATGCATCATAATGCTATCTGTATGCTACTCAAGAAAATCTTCTTGGAACTTTAAATCAAAATGAGGCTTATAATATCTTATATATATTCGGAGATATTTAGAGATATTTGAGATATTTTTTTTGATTTGATTGCAGAAAATTTTGAGTTAATTTGAGTAATTTGAGTAATTTGAGTAATTTGAGTAATTTGAATAATTTAAGTAATGTAATATGTATGTAGTATGTAGTATTATGTGGTATGTGTATGTGTCATACAGTAGTAAAATTAAAGAATAGTTCAATTAGACCATTAGATTATTAAATTGGGTTTAGTGGTAATAAAATTTGAGCAAGTTAGAAAAGTTAGATTATTTTTATAAAAATTAAATTAAAGTAATTATTATATTTAGTATATGAGTAAATGGGTAAATGAGTTAAAAAAAAAAAAAACTTTACTGGAAAAGATTTAATATTGTGGTTATTCGGATAACTTATTCCGTAAAAAAAATAGCTTTGATCCTTTTTATCGTACGTAGAATATTAAGAAATTCTGCGAAACTTCTGACAAATATTTCCTGTTACATCGGCATTGCGTTGCTT
Organism: Diversispora eburnea; assembly: GCA_910592015.1. Taxonomy (NCBI): domain Eukaryota; kingdom Fungi; phylum Glomeromycota; class Glomeromycetes; order Diversisporales; family Diversisporaceae; genus Diversispora; species Diversispora eburnea. The sequence goes on along the minus strand of CAJVPK010000205.1, from coordinate 40,931 downwards.
AATTTCACTATATACATTTTTATTTGTATTATTTGTTATTTATTGTATTTAAGGATTAAAAAAAAAAAGAACCAATCAAGATTAATAAAGGGAAACAGGAGAAATTGTTTGTTCAAAAGAATAAGTCACATAAAAAAGGTTAACCAATTTGTACAAATGTAATAAATATGTAATAATAAAAAAAGAACTGAAAAGAATGCAGTACAACAATATATAATTATTGATGATGAGAGAAGGTTCCGTCGTTTGGTTGCACCTTGTTTGATGTCCTGTCGTGTGACTAAAAAGAATTCTGATTTAATAACAACAATATGATTCCAACAATTTTTCTACCCCATAAACATGACCTTGTGACAAAACAACAAAAATAGATGAAAATATGCCTAAGGAAAACTTAAAGCCACGATCACAACCGAATGCTGATAATAATTAAAAATTATAATATGTAAGCCTTATTAATCTATATAAACCAAAGCCGTTATCTAATTATATTCTCACGCCCGATTCCTAAAAAGGGGCTGTCATTTTAGCTCAGTGTTATCGCGGGAAATGGTTAGTATAAATTTATAATTTTTGCATGTGTATGTGAATGAATTACTTTGTCTCTAAAGATTTTCCCGTGGTTGTTTGTAAATGTCAGCAGCAAAAGCCATCATCATTAATACTTGATTTTTTTTTTAATCTAAGGCTTATTTATTTTTTCAATTAATTCCTCTTTAGTTAGTATTAAAAAAGAAAATCTCGGAAGACAGCGCTGGGATCCATACATTCTTGGCATTTTTTTTCTCTTATTTACATAACCAATTATGACATAAATTTACTTGTGATACCTCACGCCCATAATCCGAAATATTATTCCATCTTGAGAAACACTAAAATAATTTACGCTTGGATGTGATGTTCGTTTTCATTGAACACATGAAATCCCAAATCACACCGTAAATAAATCTATTTTTGAAAATCGGACCAAATTTAATAAACAACTGCCGCCATTTTAGATTCATTGTCAAAGGTTGACAATAATGGACATAAATGCCGTTTACAAGAGATTTTAGATTTCGCACAACGCTTTTGCTTCTTTGTTTTATGTCAGTTACCCAAACAGTTTTGGGGGAATGCAGTCTCCGTACAATCTTGTCTCGTAACTATTGGTCTTTATTCTGTTTGTTGCAAAAATTTAGAGAATAGGAAAAATTAACATAACCTTAATAAGAAAACCCGTTTTGGATTAAAAAATCTGTTCATGTGATTAAAAGATATCTAATAAATAGGTAATCAAATTATAAAAAAATTACAAATTTTAATTTATTATTATTTTTTTTTTTGAATAAAATAATAATAATTCTTACTGTGTTTCGTGAATTAATTATTATAATCAAAAATTAGCAAGCTTATTTTTATTTTAGAGTAAAATTCATAGCAAATCAGAAAAAAAAAAATTTATGCTCATTGGCTTGTGTTAAATTTTTTATAAAAATTATTCATTAAGATGATGTAAAATCTTCTCATTTTTTTTCTCTTAATAAAGAGTTCTTTTTGGAAATAAATTGTAAAATACAGAATGGGATAGAACATTCTATTGATTACATAATCATAACCTTATATTATAATTACTGGTTTCAATTTTTACTACGCAACTGAATTTTCGCGCAGTTTTAGTCGCAGTATTTGTGTAAATGGCTATTTAAAGAAATTGCCTTAAATTAGTAATTTACTGCGGGTTTTGTTGTATCTATAAATACTATAAATATCACTGAATCTTCCCAGATAAAGTTAAAAAGTTTTTTTTTTTTTCATACTTGAATCATGTCAGAAACAAATTCTAGTGAAACTTTATCGATTCAGCAAGAAAATTCCACTGTAACAAACGATTTTTTGGGAATAAGATCCGAAAATAATCAAAGTCAAAATAATTCTTTTTCCCGAGGAGGTTACAGAGGTCGCCATTATCGTGGTGTTGGAGGTGGTGGTAGTCGTGGTCGTGGTTACATTCGCGGCCGCGGACGCGATCGAGGTGGCTTTCGTAACAGCCGATCCCAAAATGTTAATCTAGAAAATACTCCCGTATTAACTAACGAAACAAACGAGCAACCAATAACGCAACCAAGTACTCAACCAATAACACAACCAACAACGGTTGTTCAGTCTGACACTCATTCTACATCAAGGGAGCCAGCACAAAAAAACGATGTACATATTAACGTCAATCAAACTTCTAGCATACGAGATCTTAACAATGGATCTCGGAATTCAATAAATTCAAAAAATACGAATAATAATAATAATAGTAATAATAATAATAATAATTATAATAATCAAACTACAAATAATAGAAGGGATATTAATGAAAGGAATAATCGTTATGAAAGTGGAAGACATCATTTTCGAAATAAACGTGATCCAAGAAGTAATCAGAATACAAATACACAAAACACTAATTCCGAGACAAATAGCTCTCGGGAATCTCAATCAATAGGTAATAATTTGAGGAATAGGTCAGAATATCGTGGTGGCAGAGGTGGAAGATCATATGTAAATGAATCTCGTACTTCACCAAGTGAGAATCAAGGAATAAGTGAAGATTCCTCAGCGAATCAAATAAAAGATAACGTAGTTAAAGAATCACTTCGTGAAGGTGATTTATCATCTCAAGAATATACAAAACCTACTGGATCTAAGGACAATAATGTTTCAGAAAATAGATCAAAAGTTCCTAAGGAAAAAATATCATCATCTCCTTCAACTTCATCAAGTTCTAATCAGAAAACTTTTCGCAACAACAATCGATCCAAAATATCATCTAAAAAGGTTTCTCTTGATGAGATTAAAGATGTACGAACTTCAATAACACATGGTTTAACTACTTCTACGTATGAATGCATGATATGTTGTGAAGTAATTCGACCTTATAGCAAGACATGGTATTGTGGAGTTTGTTGGGCTGTTTTTCACCTTCAGTGTACGCAAAAATGGGCACAAAAATCAGTTCAAGATGTAGGATCTTGGCGTTGTCCGGGTTGTCAACATAGATTAGAGAATATTCCAGAAGTATATAAATGCTTTTGTGGTACGATATAATGTCTTTTACATTTTTATATTGCTTTCAATATTAAAGTCAGAACATAACTTACTCTTTTTTTTTTCTTGATTTAAATAGGTAAAGTAGAAAATCCGCAAAATTCTAGATATTTTACCCCTCACAGTTGTGGTGAAATTTGTAGAAGAAAACGAGATTGTCCTCACGATTGTACTCAGTAAGTACTAAAAAATTTTAAAATTTATTATTTAACTTATTTATATAAAAAGTTTCTATTTAACCCATATCATATCGAATATTCATGTTTAAAGGTTATGTCATCCTGGCCCGTGCGATCGCACTTGCTCTGCTATGGGACCAGTTCAACCTTGTTTTTGTGGTCGTGAGAAATTTCAACTTCGTTGTGTCGATACCGATTATTCAGGTGGAAGGTCTTGTGGAACTACCTGTGGTAAATTACTTGGATGCGAAAAACATTATTGTGAACAAGATTGTCACGATGGTTCATGTAAAAGATGTGATGTTGTTGAAATACAAAAATGTTATTGTGGTCAAACAGAACGTGAGGCCAAATGTGGTGAAGGAAATCCCATTCATTGTTATAGAAATTCAAATGACAATTCTGATGACTGGACTGGCTTCTTTTCTTGTGATTGTGTTTGTTCACGATTACTTGATTGTGGAAAACATTATTGTGATCGAAAATGTCATTCCAACAGCGGTGAAGCTGAACCATGTTTATTGGATCCTTCACGAGTTAAAAATTGTCCTTGTGGTGCACGTTCTATAGAAGAATTACTTGGATGCGAAAGGATGTCATGCACTGAGAAAATTCCCCTGTGTGGGAATCCCTGTAGAAAGTCTTTGATGTGTGGCCATTCTTGTACAGATGTTTGTCATTATGGAGAATGCAAACCTTGTACCGTTAAAGTTCGCATTAAATGTCGTTGCGGTAGCACCGAATTTGAAAAGATATGTTCTGAAGTTACAGGAAAATCCGGTGAACCACCATTATGTGAGAAAATATGTAAAATGTTGAGAAATTGTAGAAAGCATGAATGTAATACCAAATGGTTAGTTTTAATGTTTATTAATATATTTATTGATTTATTGATATAGTATATGAATTTATTACTAATGCTTATTGATAATTTTTAGTTGTCCTTCGGCTAACATTAAACAGAAACATTCCAAGAGGAGATTTATTCCTCAAGAAGAGGAAGATCTAAATCATATTTGCACTTTAATATGTGGGAAGAAATTACAATGTGGAAAACACAACTGTCAACTTCTTTGTCATTCAGGACCCTGTATGCGTTGCTTAGAGGCAACTTTTGAGGAATTATCATGTCATTGTGGTCAAACCAAAATTTATCCCCCAATTCCATGTGGGATGGAAATTCCTAAATGTGAATTTCCATGTACTCGAATTCCTCCATGTAACCATGCAGCTGTTACGCATAATTGTCATCCTGATTCGGAGCCATGCCCTCCATGTCCGTACCTCGTTAATAATAAAAAATGTATATGTGGTAAATCCACAATTAATAATGTTAGATGTCATAAGACGAATGTTAGTTGCGGAAAAGAATGTGATCGCCCTTTATATTGTGGAGGCCATCGTTGCCGACGTTTATGTCATTCAGGAGATTGTCTCGATCCGCAAATATGTAATCAAATATGTGGAAAACCACGTAAAGATTGTGGACACCCTTGTACTTCTACGTAAGTAAAATTACTGTATAAGTCATTAGATTTTCGAAGATTAATAAAAGATTGTCCTAATTAAAATATTATCAAATATTATCTTTTTAGATGTCACGCTCCTTCAAGATGTCCTGAAGAGACACCATGTTTACAAAAAATAACAATTAATTGCAAATGTGGTAATTTATCTCGAGAAGTGACCTGTAATTCGACTGTGGAAAATCCAGCGGATAAAGATCGACAGTTAGATTGTAATGATTTTTGTGCAATGATTGAAAGAAATCGAAAATTAGCAGATGCATTAGAATTGAGTGATCGTATTGTTGATGGGTAAGTTAAAAAGAAATAAAATAATGAATATAAATAATGAATATTTAATTTTTTCCTCTTTTACTCATTTTATTTTATTTTTATGTATGCTGTAGAAATTTGATTAAAGAGATTCCCGAATATGATACGTTTTTACTTCAATATTATGAAACTAATAAGGAGTGGGCTAAAAATATTGAAAATACCTTGACTGAATTTATCAAGTCTGTTAAACCAACATTGAATTTTTCTCCAATGAAGTCATCTCATAGACATTTCATACATGGATTATGTGTTCATTATCGATTAACATCCGAAAGCGTTGACGTAGAACCATACAGAAGTATTATCGTGAAGAAAAAATCCGACTCTACAATGTAAATATAAAGAATTATCCAAAATTCTGTCTCTTTTTTTTTTTGATAAATATTGATTATTAAAATTTTTTTAAAATATCAAAGTCCCCCAATATTGCTTTCTCAAACTTATGCAAAGTATGGTAAGATGGGAAATCAATCTTTGGCAAATGTATCTTCCTCATCATCTATTACGACTCCAGAACAATCAATTCGTAAGCCGAAGCAACCAGTTAATGCTTTGTATCTAGTGGAATTGAATAAAGGATTAACAAAGGAAGAATTACAAAAGAATTTAGATTCATTATTAGGCAAAATTGCTTGTCAAACCAAATGGATCAACGATGAAGATGTAATCATTATACCATTCGTTGGTTCAATGCAAATGAATGATTTAGAAGCCTTGTTAATGAAACTGAAGCTATCTGCCAAAGATATATTGATTTCGAAAGGAATTGTTGGGAACGCGGAATTGTGTTGGGTTAATTCCAAATATGAAGTTACTTGGCGAGAAAGAAGTAAATTGTTAAACAATCGCGGATCAAAGGTTACTGCGGTTCCATCATCGATATCAATAGATAACAAAAATTCATTCGAAATGTTGATGAATGTCAAAAATTATGAATCATCACATACAGTTGATTCATGGGATGCTGATATTGATAATAGCAAAAATAATTCCAGTAAACAATTGCCCGTAAATATTACTAGTGAAGATAATATTGTTGACGATTGGGAATTATTAAGTGATAATGAGTAATACAATCATGTGACTACTATATTAGTGAATTCTTTAATTTAATTTATTTATAAATTTTAATTCTTTATATATAAGATTATTCATTTTCATATAATTTTTACTTTCCTTTATAATATTTTAAAATTCAGTAATTCACCTTTTTTATTATTAACAAAAAAAAAGACAATAGATAAATAAATTAAGTAATTTAAAATAAAATCTTGAATTCAAATTATGATGGCAATTATTTTTTTTATCATTGTTTAAAATTTTATTGAAGCTTTTATTTTGAAGATTACTTCTATGATTGATGTAAAAAAAGGATTAAATGAAAATATTTGGAAAAAAACATTCAACATTTATATGAGAGAGAATTACTAGCCACAGTTTTATTGAACGCATCAAATAATTTAAACCCTTGACCTTACGGTATATTTATTATTAATTAATATAACATTGGGACGTGCAAGACTCCCCTAGTTTATAAAAAAAGAGACTGGCTTTAATAACAATTATTAATCGTTTTGATTCTTCGCTTTCTGAGAGAGTTCGATTTTTCTAAAATGACTAAGCCTTAGAAAAATAATGAAAAAAAAATTAGAGAAACATCAATGACGCCTTTTCAAGTCATTCAAACCTTTTTGTTTTCTGGCTTTCTAAATATGTCGTGACTTTTGTTTAAGTGCGACGAAAAAATTTCAAAATAAAATTATATTTAAGTCTTTTAATAAAACTTTTTTGATATATTCAATAGTTTCTTTGAAAAGTTTTAAATCTAAAATTTATTTTATTGAAAAAAAAAAAAAATAGATGAATCAGGCGTTTTTGGAAAATTAATAAACATTCGCTTTTACTGCTATTACGTTGTTGTAATTTCATTATTTGGATAATAATTTGTGTTGTGAATGCGATAACTAGTAATAATTAATAAAGAAGTGTTTTCGGAGGGAATAGAAAAATCGGTTTGTCATCCACAGAATTATCGAAATTGTCTTGTCTTATCATCCAAGACACTTGTTAATTTTATTGTCATTAGTTTAGCACCAGGTGGTGGTGTTACTCGACCTGTTTGGAACTTTAACGAACAATTCCATTAAAGGGGATAGAATAGTTAAGAAAGGATTACAAGTTTTCATGCTCATGATATTTTAAAACGAGGAACTCGGTACATGGTAGTAAGTATTAAACATAATAACATAATAAAAACACAATGTAATATAAAATATAAAATTTTTATATTAAACATTATAACCAATGGAATTTTTGGGCAATTATCCTGAAGATCGATCCATACTTAAATGAATATGATGATTGGTGTCTCACGGAAGCACTTGTTATCCTTGTTATCTTTAAATGAATTTTATTTTTTTTATAAATTTTAGCCAAATCCAAATAATTCTTTGGTTCCCGATGTAATGATGTTGAATATGAGAATTTTACTTTTTTGTGTTCAGAAAACGATATCGTTTTCGTGTCATTAAATGCTAGGTAATTCTTTATATCACCTTAACATAATAACTGGTTGATTTGTATTAATATGATTATTTTTTTTAAAAAAAAAATAATAATAATAATAAAAAATTCTTTTGCAGCATTTTTTTCTATCGACAAGTCATTTCCTTGATGTGATTGAGGTTGAAGGAATTTATATAGAAAGATATACTGTTACTACACTACTATTCCAGTTAAAGTTGGTCAATGATAGTGAAAGCTAATCAAATTATTGGTTAATATCAGCTTTCCATATTTTGACCTTCCATCAAATCTTAAAACATTCAATAATTATATAATGATATAATTCATTATGAAGGAGCGGTAGTGGTTGATGTCGATGTCGTTATAATCAGTAAACATTACGATATGTGTAATACGTTTATTTTGAATCTTTGATGCATTTGCATTTAATAATAATAATAATAATAATAATAATAATAATAATAATAATAATAATAATAATATAATAATAAATAATAAGAAAAAAACTACATGTAACCGGTGAAAATTAGCATCATTCTAATAATAATAATAATAATTATTATTGTTGTTGTCACAATCTAGAATAATTCTAAAGTCTTTCTGTTTGGTAGGTATCACAATTTATTTATTTAATCCATCAAAAGTTCATTTAAACAGCATGCATTTCGATTAATCTAATCCTTTAATTGCAAAAAGAAAAGATTATTGTCTTTTCTGAGTTCATTAAGTTTGTAATACCTTGGTCACATGAGTTATAATGATTTACGTCAATGTACTTATTTTACATGATCTTGAAAAAATAAAAAAATAAAATAAAAAAAAAAAATAAAAAAATAAAAAATTAGAAAATAAAAATAAGATATCAAATAGAAAATAGAATAAAATAAAAAAATTAAAAATAAAATAGGTTATAACATGTATCTCAAAAACGGGAGTCAAATTAAATTGTCATTTACACAACAGAATCGGGAAAATAGAAATCTCTATATAAGGAAATGATTAATAAATTCTTTTGAAAAAAAGAAACAATTAATTAAAAAACTAGGTTTGTGGTCAATTATTCGAACAAATGAAATACCGAAATTGAAATACAAGATTGTTTCCGTAATTGTTTATAAAAAAAAGAAATTTTTTTATAAAGCCATAGTGAAATTGAATAAATTTAAATCAACAAAAAATTTTTGTTCTACTCTTATAAAATATATATATATGTATATAAGATACATAATATAAAGGATATCAACGAATAAAAAAAAAAAAAAAATATCAGCGCATATATATATATTTTCCTAAAAAACGAATTTCTTCGTAACATTCATTCATTCATTTCTTATTTGATTAATATTATATTAAGAACAATAACTTCGTTCGGGAGGGGTTTCTTTATTAATATTTAAAAGAATATTCTGCGATAATGGAAATGAAAATTGGTTCGATAAAGCTGAAACAAAAAGTTCAAATATTCTTTATAACGTTTATTGCAATACTATTATTAACGCGAGCGTACGTCTTTCAAGATATTTCAGATGGTAATGTATTTTTTTTGTTATTATTAATATTTCAATTATCATTGTTAATATTTTAATTATTATTATGAAAATAATTTAATTATTATTACGAATATTTTAATATTTTAATTAATTAATTAATTAATTAATTAATTATATGTATTATTTTTTATTTTCTTTAGATTATGAACCTGAAGAAGAAATTCTTCCATCATCAACACATAATCTCAATATTACAGTTGAATTTCCTCTTGATGCTTATTATGTGGAACCGTTTAAGCATCCCCAGGTCTCTAACTCCACAAAAAATAAATACGATATTATAGTAATTACAGGAGCAAGTAACAATCATTTTTGTCCCATGAAAAGTTTAATATATCGATTAAAAGCACTAGGTTTAAAAAATGTAGGAATTGTTGCATATGATTTGGGATTTGAAAAGAAAAATCGGAAAAATTTTATTCATTTAGCAAAACTTGGTTATGTAACAGAATTTCGAGTTTTTAATTTTTCGGCTTATCCATCATTTTGGGATTTAACTTTAAGAAAAAATAAAAAAAATAAAGGTGAATATGCTTGGAAAGTTGGAATGATTGCTGAAGTAGCACGTGATTATCCCGGTAAAATATTGGTTTGGATGGATGCGGGTAATGTGGGAAGTGAAAAATATTTTACACATTTAAAAGATTGGATGCCCGAATTTCATGGATTTATTTCACCTAATTCCCCTGGTCAAGCAAAAGAATGGATACATCCTGGAGTTTATGATTATTTTAATGATAATCATACATTATATGATGAATTAAATAATTGTAATGCTGCTTCATTAGCATTTGATACAAAAATTAGTCAAATTATAATTGATGATTGGTATAAATGTGCATTAAATAAAGAATGTATAGCACCACCTGGTAGTAGTAGAAAAAATCATCGTCAAGATCAAGCTCTAATTACTTATTTAGTTGCTAGAAGAGGAATTTCTTGTAGAACAAATAGGAGTTCACTTGGTGTTACAACCCATAGAGATCATCTTTGTAAAGAGTATAATGAAAAATATGAAGAAAAGAATCGGAAGAGTTTAGGGACGTAAAAAATTTTATTTATAAATATATAGTTTATTAAAGTTTTATTAGAGTTTATTAAACTTTATCAATCTTCGATCGATTTAGTTTTAATAATTTAATAATTGTTTAATTATTATAATAAGATAATAATAATAATAAAAATTTAACAATAATATTGTGTATTTAATAACAAAAATTTAATAATCTTTATTTTTTCTTCCTTTGTCTAATTATGTTCTGATTATTTTTTAAGTGTGGCATGTTTACATTTTAGTCTTAACAATAACGAAATATCTACCTTTAATTTATTTTAATTTATTTATTGTTTGATGGAAAAATACTTAACATTTTATTATTTTTAAATTTTTTTCTATACAATGTACACATGATTTCATATGATTCCCAATATGTGTAAATATTTTAATAGTACAAAATTATTTTACTGCAATAAACTATAAAATTTGAGAAAAATATATTAATTAATTTTCGATACGGATTTCGTTGCAACGAATCAACGAATCAAAAATGTGAAAAGTGAAGAATTTGACAAAAGAACAATCCTCACATTCTTTAATACAAATTTGGTTTGTATTATTTTCTTATATTATATTAATTTATTGCTATAATCATATAATCATATAAACATTATGAGAGAAATTCTAGTGATATGAAATTACTATATTATCCTTAAATAATGTTTATTATGAACATAAGGTACTGTATGTTGAAACAATATAAATTACTTGAGCTCACCAGTAATGATTGTCACCACTGGACAAAATTACATAATTCCCTAATTTTGCCCAGTGGTGACAATTACCACAAGTGATCTTAAACAATTTTAAAAGTTTAAATACTTATTAAGTAGTTTATTATTATTATTATTTAGAATTTCTATAATAAATAAAAATATGTTCTCATAATAAATATATATTCCCACATTTAAATTTCTTCTTTTTTATACAACAAAGAAAAATATTCTCTAATAATTTCTAATCAGATTTTTTTTATTCAGTTTTTTTAATTAATTAATTTCAGTTGTATTATAATTTAAATCTCGCTTTTTTCTCATTCATGAAAATATTGATTTCTTCTTTCTTTCTATAGATAGAATAGATAGAATAGATATGGATATAGATATGGATATATAATAGATAGAAATATATATTCACATTCTACCTATATACTAAACTAAAATTCATACTACATTAAAAATTCTCTCATTACAACGAAATAATCTAAATTTCTACAATTATACAATTATACAATTATAATTTAACATTCTGTCATAATAATCGATGATACGTTAACTTATAACGTTAACTTATTCTCTTAACACTCTATTCTCATTTCCATTTCGTCTCCTTTCAAAATATTCCGAAGTACTCACGTATCCAATACTTTTATCAAATAACCATTCACCAATACCAAGAAAACTTTCAACGACACTTCGTAATGCTGCATTTTCAATTCGACTTGGATTGAATCTGAATTTTTTTATTATTATTCAATTATTAATTATTGATAATTATTTAATTATTGATAATTATTTAATTATTTAATTATTTAATTATTTAATTTGATTTAATTCGATTTTTGATGTTGACAACGAAGAAATAAAGAAAATAAATTTTGTATTGATAAAATAATATATAAAACATATATGAGACTTACGTTAATCCAGTTGAACGTTTAACACCTGCCAAAATGGTAGCTATAAGAATAGCATCAGCTGAATAGTGAAATAATTTCCCAAGCATTTCGAAATTATGAATCAGGACTAGATAAATAAAAATTCTTTGTTTTTTAATTCGTTTACGTTGTTCTCGTTTTATGTATAACCAACAAATATTATTCCATTTTTTTTTTTTGAATGTAACCAAGTAATTACATAATAATTTTATTCATTTATTCATTTATTTATTTATAGATTCGCACGCACAATAAATTAAACCAATAAAATTGTGCGATACGCGAGCTGATTTTGACTTGTTTGTTAATTTATGCGAATTACATAAGTTTAACCTAATAGTAATTAAACATTTATCATTCATTAAAATTATTCATCCATCCAAATTCTCTCCAATTGTTTCATATCTTTTGCAAAAAAAAAAAAAAAGGAATCAAGTTTCACCTTTTTATCTTCGGAGCAAACAACATATAAACATCATGCCATTATACAGTGTGATACTGAAATAAAATTACCATTATTTTGTGTAAATTAATTTTTAAATTGTAAAAAATCATAATTTACTAATTCCCAATTGCTGTTTCAAAAAAAAAGAAAAAAATTCAAAAATTCCCACCAATATTTTTTTTTTGTTAGAGAGGTTTTTTTTTTACAGGATATCATAATAACTTTTCGATTATACATAATGTTTCTCCGTTGAATGCTTTTTTTTTCCTACTTTTAGTATAAATATCAATTAAAATATATTCAATTCTTGACTAATTGAAAGGGATTGCCACATTCCTCTTTTTCCCCACCATCATCTTTGCTCTCATTAAATCCATTCCAGTGTTGGATTTTTGTTGTTTACTTAATAAACTATGTACAGTTAAAATAGATAAATTACAAAATGATACATTATAAAATTATGCATTATGCGTTATGGTAAGAATTCTTATGATGTTTCTTATAATTAAATTTCTTCATAAAATATTGAAATTCCTATTTAAAAACAAAAAAAAAAAAGGATAAATTAAAATATTATTAAAATAAAAAAAAAAAATTTAAATTAAAATTAAAAGAATAAAATAAATATAAAAATAAACGGAATAACTATGATAATAATAATTACTTACCAACAATACTCAATATTACCAATAAAATAATTATTAACAATAAAGCAAACCAAAATTTCGCTGTCAATTTATTACCATTCTCTTTATCCATCCATGGCAAATTCCATAATTCTTTACATGTTCTTGGTTTACTATTTCTTGTTAAATGACATCGTCTCTTAGCATTATTATTACTGTTGTTGATGTTATTGTTCAATAATGTGAATGGTATTCGAGTATCCCTCAAATTTGTTTGTTGCGATTGTTGAGGAGTCACAGTACTGGAAGAAAATGCTGGTAATAATAATATAGAAGTTTGTGGTTGTCGCGTCGCCGTGTTAGGGATGTGCCGTATATTATTATTATTATTATTATTATTACTTAATCTGGGTGATAAATCAAATTGAATTGTTGTTTGTCGTAGAGGAGGTGTTGTTATTTCAGTTTTTTGATTATTTGAATCATTTATAAATGAACTAGAAGAAGTAGAGGTTGTCGAATCACTAGTACTAGTTAATGACCATACAGAAGAGTCAATATCTTTTATTCCTGAATAAGGAGAATTATGAATTAATAAAGGAGGTAATACTGGTGGTTTGGAAGTTACTCTTGACATTTGTTTAAAAAGTAAGTAAGAAAATAAGATTATTTTTTCCACGTTTATGATAATTTTAAATTTTAACAAAAAAAAAAGAAAAACGTAGTACAAGGCTTTGTTAATATCAAATTCTTAAAAAGGAATATTGACGTAATATACATGTTTTCTTTAAAAATAGGTAAATAAATTTTTGTGTTAAATGTTTAAGTAAATTGAAATATTAATCTGCATTCCACAACATCCCACAACATCCCACAACATCCTACAACATTACCGCATCATCCCACCTATCATCATTTATCACGCGTTCACATTGTTTTTTCTGATTATTCAGCCATGAACATTTGTCATATAATTATTATATTATTTTCGAGAATTTTATTTCCTTTTTTTTCTCTCTCTCTTTCTGTTTCGATTTTCTCCTTTATTCAATTTTTTAATATTTCTTTAAAATTACTAATTAAAATAAATATCAATAAAATAAGTAAATACCAAGAATGTCATTATCAATTAGATGACATTATCGATTAGTAAACTTGTATTGGCTAAATCGAAGTCTTTTTTTTGTTCTCTCATTTTTTTTTTTTGGTTATTACCTGTTGTGATAATTTTCAGTGGTGATTTTCAATGGTAATTTTCAATGGTATTTTCTCAATGGTACATATTTATAGGTTTTAAAGAAAAAAGATTAAATCAAAAAAAAAATCAAAAAAAAATCAAAAAAAAATCAAAAATAAAGAATAATGCACATTTCTTAAAATAGAAAAAAATTATTAATTCACTGCGCCGAGAACTTTTTTTACCAATAGATATAAAATTAGCCAATTATCCCTGCATTCTCTCAAGATTTATTTCTTTAATATTTTAATAATTTAATTGTTTTCATCATTGTTATATAAACCATTACCGCAATTTTTAATAACTTGGCTATAAATAATTTATGCTGATTAGTAAGAAAAATGACTAAGCAACAAACCTCATGAATTCACAAGAAATGTCTGCGGATAACTCGCGTGTTTGAAATGTTGATCCTGCGCTTTGGTCACGAGTACATTGTTTGCAGAAAAAAGTTAGATCAAAAAATAATTGGTTATTTTTAACCGATTCCATGATGTTTCTTTGGCGATTTATAATTCATTCGATTCTAATCATGCTGTCAATAACAGGTGTTCCCAAAGCCATTGTTCGACAAATAAAAAAATTTCAATCGCATCAATCAAATTTATTATTGCTAAAAAAAGAGTGAGGTATTTAAATATTATTAAATATTAAAGAAGTTCAAGAATATTCACGTCCCTTCTTCTCGAAGTGTAACATCAGGAAATACTCGGATTTAAAAAAAAAAATGTGATACTGAAATTTATCATTACGTCATTTCCGGTCAAATCTGGAATGATTTACAATAACTATTACAAATTTTGCTTAGTTATTATAAATACTTTTTTTTATATAAATACGAACGATTATAGTTTTTCTTACAAATAATTTTTTTTTTGAAAAAGGACAAAAATGTCAAGTAATTTGAATGAACAATTAGATACTTCCAGTACATCTCGAAATTGTGTTTTTATTGATTTAAATACTTCTGTAATATCGAAAATGAAGGCATTAGAGAAATCGGCTTCTTATGAGAATAAAGATTGCAATGAACATCCCACGATAAAAATCGAATTTCCTCCATTAATTGAAGCCAAAGATTTGATAATAAAACCAGTAAATGGTGGTAAACCACCTCGAGCTCCGAATGCATTCATTATATATCGTAAAATCTTTGTTGAAACGGCAAGAAATAGCGGTTACCATCTTCCAATGACTGTCATATCTTCAATGACTTCTAAATCTTGGGAAAATGAAAGTGATACAGTTAAATCATATTACAAACGTCTAGCCAAAGAAGCATATAAATACCGTAATGAATTATATCCAAAAACAGAACGCCGGAGGAAACGTAGTAGATGGAATATTATCTCTTTTCAACCTCAAACCGAACAACAATCTTCAAACGATTTAATCTCAATAACACCAGAATTATCTTCACCATCATCAGATTCAAGTTCGATTATAGAGTCACCTAATCTTTTACCATTTCCTCTTGAAAAAGTAAGTGAAGTAGAAAACATTGATTCCAAATGGTACGATATTCATTCGTCAAATGAGTTCAACTTTCAAACAGAATCCTATCCCACTTCAACAACAACAACAATTACAACTACTAATACCACGGAAAATTTTATTCCGGATTTAATACCTATGAATAATAATAATAAAAATAACGATTTGATTCCAAATCTGAATGAACAATTTGATGGTTTTGATTATGAGAAAACCGGATTATATTCACCCACTTATTCACCCACTTATTCACCCACTTATTCACCCACTTATTCACCCACTTATTCACCCATTTATTCGCCCGTTGAAAATTTTTCCCCAAACTCGGATAATTCAAATTCACCACAAATTCAACAACCTCTGAACTCCGGATTTTCAAATAATATGGACGTTAACGAAAATAATAAGTTTATATCATATGATCAACTTTTGGAAAACTATAATCAAATACTTTTGCAAAATCTCATGATGAAAAATATGATGCAAATATCTGAAAATAGTAATAACACCAATATTCTAAACGCGAATGACATAATAGATAACAGTAATTATCAGAACATTTCTAATAATAATAATATTGGGATGTTAGATTCCATTATGAATTTGAACAATAATAATAATGATGATGATGCTTTAGGAATTAGTCGATTTCCATTTTGTGTTTCTCGATATTCGAACCTATCAAATAATTCTGAACAATAATAAGTATTTATTAGCATTCTTGAGACCTTATTCGGTTCGCTCTTTTTTTTTTTTTTTTTTTGTATTAACATTTATTACAATCACGTATGCGTAACAATTAGATTTATTTATTAAAAAAAGAAAAAAATCCGATGTGCGATAAACAAATTTTTATGCTACCAAAACAACGAATTTAATAATATATATATGCTTGCGCGAGGAATCCAATAAGATAAAATAGAACAAGTATGTTAAGTAAAGTAATAAATGAATGTTAGGATAAAAATATGATTATGAATTTTGAACCTTTTTGTAAGACAATTATGACTAAATTAAGAAATAAATTCTTTATTTTATACAATATATTCAAATACAGTGTGGCACGTTTTACATGTCTGAGATTTTTGACTATCCAATTTCCATGTCTGCGCTGTCCGTACTCTTTAATTAGTTTAAAAAATATATATTGAAATTTTACAAATATATATAAAAATCAATTTTGAACAAGTAATTATTGTCCAATGGTCTACGCTCTTAACCTCGATCACAATTGTATTTATCACGTGTTAGCCACTTTAAAAAATTTATTTATATAGGGCGTCTAGAATAAAAGTCTAGACGAGGGTCTATTTTAAGGACACTCTTGTTTTATTTTTTTAAATTGCATGTGAACAACAAATCCTAAACTAATTTAGCAAGTTTTTTCTTTTTTTGACAAACACATAAGCTTAATTTTGAGGTTGTTTCATGCAAATATTAATCCGTTTGTTGACTCTTTAATTACCATCGGAAATTTTATCCGCAATGTTTTTCTTTTAATAAATAACTGTTAATTATTTTTAGAAATAAATAAATCCGAATTATATATAAACTTTCCGTTTTCTCGTGTACACCATAAACATTGTCCAAGGGTTTTATCGTACCAATAAAACCAATAAAATATTAAAATCGAGTTCATTTTTCAGTAAAATTTGTATGAACTTATTCTTTCCTGATTAATTTCAATATTGTATCAAAATATGGTTATAAAGCTTTATTTTTTTTTTAGCAGCAATGGTTGTATATATATATGTTTTTTCATTGGTTTCGATTACGATTACGATTGAGATTATACGAAATAAGGTTGTCTTCTTACTGACCAAATGATTCTAATTATGGTTAATTATGGTAATACTGTATCCCAGGATTCGATTAACGCATCATTGTCGATCGCATTTTATTTAACTTGCAAATCAATTAACGTGATCGAGGCGGTAGGTTTTCCGATCGCGTAAAAAAAAACCCCCGGTACTATGTTTTTAATTTCAAACTCTGGGTGTCTCTTCGGGAATTACTGACAAATCGATTATGTATTTAAAGACGCGAAATATTCTTTTGTCTTCGATCCTTACGATCGTAATAAGCTTTTATGAATTTAAATAATGTATGTTCAAAAAACACCCAAAAAAATATCGAAAAAAAACAAATCAAGAGTAAAAGTGACAGTAGCGTGCACCTACTGTCAATGTAGAAAAATCAAATGTTCAGGCATTCGGCCATGCTCTAATTGTGAGAAGTATGCTCAGAATTGTTTTTTTGTATGCTCGCAAACACGACGCGGGCCGAGAAAGAGTGATGTTGAAGTAATCTCTTGTAAAGAAATCAGAGTTGCAAAGGCTCTGCAATTTAGCGAAGTAGAAGCATTCTCCGGAAATTTTAGTACACCTCCTTCTACGTTTGATCCAATCTTACACGGAGATAGTAACGTTGAGAATTATGACAATAGTATTCATTTTCAATATCAATATCAATATCAAGAACCCGTAAATCAACTTCAACAACCACTTTTAGAAACTTCAAGTCCTAATGACTTCATCCAATTTCCGATTACCGAAAATATATTGAGCCATAACGTCAATTGGCTAAACTCTAATAATAATATTATTGATTTTTCGTCACTATCAATTAATGAACCAAACATGGTTATTAATTCAACAAACGACGTACCATTTCTAATTACGACAGAAATGTATTCGCAAACGCCAGAACTCCCTCATTTTCAATCATGCGATTTTAATAATAATATTATTATTAATCAATTAAATTTTTAAATTTTTAAACATAATATTATGCAATAAAATATATATAAATAACAAGATTCATCTTATGATTAAAAATTCTTTAACGGTTTAAATAAAAAATAATTCGATAAATACAAATTAAATCTCTACCTAAATTAAGAAGGTGCAATTTAAAAAAATGCATGAGTACTTATGATATGATTGATATGATTAATTGTAACGATTTAGATATTTTAAATTTAAAATTTATTTCGATAATGAAAAACTCAACGAAAATCGCTATTTAAAAATCGAGTTCAAGTTCGTGTAAATTACCTAACTAAATTTTGGTTGATAAATCCAAAAATGGTTAGCATTATTTTTAATTAAATGATTAAATAAAATAAGTTAGCATATTTTTAATTAAATATTAATAAGCAATAAAAACAAATAAAATAAGCTTTATTAAAAAATTAACACACAAATCTATAAATGTATTCTTTTTGCTTTATAAATGAAACCAAAACAAAGTTAAACGTGATTGATATTATATCATTTAAATTCATAATTTTTGGTTCAAAAAAAATAATAATAATAATATCACTTCGACTTCCGTGACTCTTGAAGGTCCTGCCTATTATTAAATAAAAGAGATGTGTCCGTGGACTATGTGACAAAGAAAGAATTTTTATAAATTATTGACGTGACTATAAATACAATTGAGAATATTACTACAAATGAATTATGTTATATCATATTTATAACTCATTCTCAGAGAAATGATTGTGAAAGCATAAATTTTTTTTTTTTTTTTTTTAGTACATTAATTCATGTTATATTTATTATTTTTTTCTTTTGAGCATATATACGAAATACTTTGCTTTTTGTTTTATTTTTGATGCATTCTTCTTTAATTTTTTTAGAAATTGTATCTAATTGCTTTTGAGTTTTTAAGTTATTTTCGGAATGATGATTCAATTCTAACAATAAGTTACTTATGATTTCGTATGCTGATATTTTCGAAAGCCATGGAATAAAGATAAATGAATATAAATGAATTTAATAAACTTTTTTTTTTTTTTTTTAAAAAAAAAATTATAAAATGTAATAATTAAATTTTAAAGATACTTACCTAAGTCAATGGGTGTTTGACATTCAAATATATTCCACCCGAAAGTAGTTTCTTTCGTTGTTATGTTTTCTAATGTTTCATTAAATGAATTAATTATTTCTTGATAACATTCAAAAGGAATCAATTTAAAATTCGGCAGATGATTGTAAACTATTGTAATGCAAAAGAAATTAATAAAATACTATATAATTATTTATAATTATTATATTAACATCAAGAATATATATAAATGTTCTCACATTTTATAAAAAATTTTATTGTTTCCTCGCCGCCATTTATCAATTGATTACCAGATTCCATAAACTGGTATAAAATTATTCAAATTATTCAAATTATTCAAATTATTAATAATTTTTTATACATAAAAGAATTATAAAGAATTATTATTATTAAATACATACTTCTACCCAACCTCCAGGTTTAAGTATGCGTAATATTTCCGGTATTATTACTAATTTCCAACTTTCTTTATTTACATAATTTCGAATGAATCCTAAATGAATAAAATCAAACGATTCATCTTCGAAAAGAAAGGGTTTCCGAATGTCGTGAATTTGAAATGTGACATTTGGTGGCTTTATTTGTGTTGGAAAGATTGGTGAGATATCTATGCCTACGAATTCACTTTTTGGAAATTCCAAGGCACAATCCAATAAAAAACTGCCCGTCGAACAACTATAATTTGACATAAACATGATTTTTGGATTACAACAAGAAAAAAGAAAAAAAAAAATAACTGTGAGATAAGACTCTCTCTCTCTCTCTCTTGACAATTAGAATTTTCAAAAAACAGAAGCCTTTTACGAACCCAACATCAAGAACTTTTCCTCCAGCTTTTAACATTTCATCAATCGGTGCACTATAACTTTTTCCCCACAATTTTTTAAAAAGGAAATGTTGAAAATTCGCATTATCAATTTCTTCACTACTAATTTCACGGTGTATATTAGTATCATCTATATTATTACTTTTATTTTTTGTTTTTCTCTTTTCATTCATAGTACCAGATGATGATTTTGAATGGTGAACCCCCATCTTGTGTTCTTAATATCCCTTTTTTTTTTTATTTTAAAATTATTATACTAATAAATAAAAATGCGGCAATAATTCACTTGTAATAATAATTATTATATAATAATATTATTTTACCTTATTGAAATAGATGCAGGGTTCAAGTATAAATTTGAGATTTTTTTTTTTTGAGAGAAAAATAAACACTGGGCGATTTATAAGTTTTGGTTTTGTGATCTAATTTTTCATAAAAAAATAAACATACCGGCAATAAATATGCTCCTAATAATATTGCATATTTTCACATCATTGACGAATTGATGGGAATTCAAAAAAATTTTTTCAATGGTAATGGTAAATAATATTCAAATGAAAAAAAAAATTTCTCTTGAAATGAATATTCTTAATATTTTTTTTTTTATTCTCAGATTATTAAGAAAATATTTTTTATTTTTTATTTTATTCTCAGATTATTAAGAAAAATATTTTTTTATTTTTTATTTTTTATTCTCTGATTGACAATATTCTCGATTTTCTAATATTAAAAAAAATCCGAACAAAAAGATCACCATGGTATGGCAATTATAAAATTGCACATGTGTACATGAAACCAACAAATGCCCGCAAATTTCCATTTGTTTTCTTTCTTTGTTTAATTTTTTTCTCATCTGACAAATATTGACGAAACAGTATATAGTCACCTCTTTACTATATTAGAGAAAACGAGGATTGAGAGATATACTATTAATGGAATAGATTAAAAAAAAAGGTTGAGACAGGATGATTTCAATGTTACATCAAGAAAAAATCTTCAATATTCGAAGATTAGATTCGATCTATATTTTATTGGTTAAACAATGTGACTTAAATTTCCCGTGTTGAAATCTTTCACAATAGTAAATTAAAACTCTATTTAATATATGCTAAAAGCAAACAACCGAGAAAGAAAAGTATTCTTTTTAGATTTGTTGTAGTTTTTCAAAGAAATTATCAAATTAAATATTGCCTTCAGAATTATTTACATAAAGGACTTTATCTTTTGCACATTTTTTAACAATTTCCATTATTGTCAACCAATTAATAAATAACATTATAAATAAAATTTCGCAATTGGATAATTTTTTTAAGCCCAGGCGAAATCTTTTTAGTCTAAGCAAATAATCAAATTTTGTATATTTATATTTCTTCACCAATGGTTGATTTGAAATTACTCACACGATCTATTAGGAGGTAATTATTAATACTCTTTGAAAGTGTATAAAAACAAATGGTAAATCTTTTATCTTCTAAACTTATTACGTAACAAAACGTTAACTCCAATGAAATGAAGGCCACGAGAAAATAATTCCAGCTGACTAGTAATCTGTAATAATTATACAGCATACCCTTTTTGGAATACAGCTTTATGACAATTTTTACTGTGCACATGCGTTTTTAAATTTTATTTTTAGTTTTAGCTTATGAAAATTTACAGTTATACATAATAATCTGAAATAATTATATTTTTTAAAATTGTATTACATAATTTTGTAATTTTTGTATTAAAAAAAAAAAGCCTGGTTGCGTTTTCTCGTGGAAAAATAAATACATAATTTTTTAAGTTTTGTGTGGTAACATTAGCGTTACGTTAAGTTAAAGGCTTTCGTAAAAAAACCTGTTTATTATGTTAATAATTTAGAAAATCTTAATTATCTATCGCCAAAATCTTATTTAAGTTTTTTTTTTTTTTCTGAGAATAAAAGGAATTCTAATAAATTTTTAATTCTAGTTTTACGAATTTAAATTTTTTGAATGTACAGAAAAAAAAAAAAATAAAAATAAATAAATTTGTACAGAAAAGGGATGGAAGTCTTAATGTTTTTATACACGAATAAAATTTTACATCCCAATAAGAAATAAATAGTTCATTCAATGAACTTCATTGTTTTTTTTTTTTTTTTATTATTTTCGTTATTTGTTAAATTTGACAAATTTCCGATTTAGCAATAACCTTCCCACAATATGATATATAAAGACTTCCACCAATAATTTGACCTATCCCTGAAAGTGGTAATGAATCAAAAGTAGTCCTCAGAAAAGCGGAGTTTCCTTCAAACTCAATACCTCTTCGAATATTAATAGTCATATCTCGTTGTGCTACACCATTTTTATAAATTACAAATTCATAATTCATTGGATCTAAATCCTTTAAACCATTCCATTGTCCATAAACAACTGTCGATCCATTATTCTGTTGAAAAAATGTTACTACACCATTAAAATCTTTTGGATTAGAATTTTTAAATTGTACATAGGCCGTCACTCGCTGACATGATCGATTTTGTTTGAGTAATGTGTTAGAAGGTGGAGAAGTAGTATCGTTTTCTTGAGGACGAATACCAATGAATGATAACAATGATTCAGCGAGCTTTTGAAAATTGAAATTATTAGGGGTAGGCTCAGGATTTACTGCCTTTTCGTTAAAAGTGTATTCAACACTTCGGTAACTTCTAAAGGCTTCCATTTTGGTATGAGATTATTTTTCTTTTGTTTTCTTTTATATATATATATGTTTTATTAATAACAAAAAGTAGTAAAGGTAGAGAAAGTAGTAAATGTAACAAAAGCAGTAAAAAATTATTATTATTAATTTATTACCAAAAAATTTTTTTTCGAAATGATTATTGGCTATCAAAAGAATTGAGTATTCGCTGAATGCTCGATGGTTTCTTTTTATATATGAAACGGTAAGTTAAATGTTTGTGTATTGCATGAAAATAATGCATAATTTGTAACAGATTGATAACGCCCACAAAATTCTTACTTCACATAAAAGGAATCGACTTTGAAATCTTCGGCGTATTTGTAAGATCCAACCGATTGATTCTTTATATGTATTCTTTGTTAATGTTATGTATTCTTTATAATGAATTCTTGATAAGGTGAGATTGAAATCCGAATAATATCTTTTTTCAATCTTCACGCTACATATCTATAATTAAATATTCTTAATCATACGATTATCCATACTTTTTAATCTAAGTGTGAGGATTGATAATGAGATAATGAATGAATAATTTTAAATGAACTTCTAGAAATGGCAAACTTAACGGATTTGATAGGTAATATTATTGTAAAAAAATATGTGGGAAACCGCAAATATTTACTGGAATATTCATTTATCAAATGTGAATGCAGATTTTCTCGGAACGTGTGAAAATATCAACGATTTACAAATCTACGTTATAAAATTTGTCTCTTTACGAGTTGATGTTCAGAATTTAGAAAATGTTTCTATGAAATGATAGAATGATAGAAGAATATTCCCACATAAAAAATCAATAGATTATTATACATACATACAATACGTACACTTTAAATGAAAATCATGAAAATCACATCCAATTTATTTTAGAAAAAAGCACTCTGCACAATTATGATATTTCGTTATTATATTCACAAACGATTATATAATAATTTTTTCATTGTTCAAATAATAAAATTTCCTGATCGAGTAAAAAACATTATCCCATGATCATCAATTATGTAAAATCTTACTTTCAACGGTTTGATAATGTACAGGTATTATGCATAGGTAATTTGTTTTGTGCTACAATCGGTCTGCAGAACTTGTAGGCGTAAATACTAAAACTAAATATAAGGTAAAAAAATGCTTTGCGGCTAAATTAAAGGAAAAACAATATTTTGAATTTTAAGCCCTATAATCTAACATTAAGCTTTTAGCCTATAATTTAGCATATAATTGCGACACGTAAAATGGTTAGTATGAATCGTTGAAATAAAAAAAAAAATTAATAAGAAAAAATGTATTTCCATTTAATTTTAAGATTCATTATGACAAACTTAATTTTGTTATTCGGGTAAAAATCGTTGAACTTGCATAAGAATCCAATTAAAAAATTTTTAATCATATTGTTTCAAAAAAGGAAATAATTAACATCAAAAGAAATAATTACATCAAAAAAAAAAATTAGCTAAGATAAAAATATGTTACAAAAGCTTGCAATTAAAATATTGTATTATAGAATTCGATTAGGAATTATAGAAATTATTTTTATTCGATCTTAACACGAACTCCAGGTGTACCTTCCCCTTTGGGAATCTTTTTTAATAATAATAAAAAAATATTATTATTATTATTATTATATTATTTGTCAATAATAAAACAAATAAATTAAAATTATACGAACCCTAACAGTTAAGATTCCATCAAGAAGCTTGGCGGTGATTTTAGAGACATCGCATCCCTTTTTTTAAATGATTCACAATTTTTTATTAATAATAACTAAATTTAAAATTGACCAAAAAAAAAAAGTATTTACACAATACCTCTGGCAATCTAACACGCCTTTTAAAGAATCCGAATTCACGTTCACGCAAATAGACATTATCAGCGTCACGAAGTCTTTCATCAAAATTTCTCTTAGACTGAATAATTAAACGATTTTCGGCAACATCTATTTTGAGTTCTTCCTTTTTTATTCCAGGAACCTTTGATAATATTTTTTTTTTTTTTAATTCATTGAAAAATATTTTTAAAAATATTTTTATATCACTGCTTTTTAATGAAAATTTATTTACCTCCATGGTGACGATAACGGCGTCATCGGCATTGTATACATCCCTTTTAAAAAGGAATAAACATCTTTATTATTTCGCTTATAATATGAAAGATAAAAATAAAATCGATTTTAAAATTATACCAGTCAGGAAGCCAATTGCTATTAAAATCGTCGCGCATTCCAAATGGGCGTTCTTGCCAACCGCCAGGATTAAAACCTCCACCTCCATATTCCCCAATTGCACGATTTCTGTAATAATATCAAAATATATTATTTATACGTAATAAAAAATGAAAAGCAAAAACTAATTTATTAGACATACTAAAACATACGAAGCTCTTGGAGATCTAAATCCTCTACCGCCAGGTCCAAAGTCTCTTCCCCAATCCCTTCCCCAATCTGCAATGCCCCAATTCCAATCTCCGCTTCCTCCCCAATCTCCTCTTCCTCCCCAATCTCCTCTTCCTCCCCAATCTCTATCGTCGTGTTTTCTTCCTCCACGTTCACGACCACGACCACGGTCACCACCACGATCACGGTCGCGGTCACCAAAATCACGATTAACAGGAATGTTAGTGCTCATCTTTTATTGATGCAAAAAATTCAAAGCACTTTTTTTTTTTCTGAAAATGAAAGTGAGAAAAGAAGTAGGGAAAAACGCAAGGATTTTTAAATTCTTATTATTTTAGAATTATGTCATATATCATAATTGTGACAAAAAAAAACAATTAAACATTTATGTCATCATTCGTGTGAAAAGAGCGGCGAAAATTCGGAAAAAATTTAATTATATTTTATTTCGCCTATATTAGTTAAATTACGAAATTACGTAATAAAATGTAATAAAAAATGTAATATTTTTATAATTAGACTAGTTCATAATTGTCATGATTTTATCATTTTTGAGGAGTCAAAATTCCCAACCATCAAAAAAAAATAATATAAATCTTTTCTGATAAATTCATTTTATTTTCCCAAATCTATCAACACAAAATTTCTTGAACTTTTTTTTTTTACAAAAGAAAACAATGTTTGCAACTCGTTATGGTGGTTTAGGTGGTTTAGGTGGTTTAGGTTCCACAAAGAGAAGTGATCACCTTGAACATGATTGGGATTCAGATTGGTTACCTGACATTGATGCGTAAGTAAATAAAAATTGGATCGAGATTTTCGAGATTTAGAGAAAAAAGTGAAATTGAAATTTTTATTATTGTCTAAAGCTTTGATCACGGCGGTAAATTTTATTGCAACGTTGACTTGCCGGTATGCGCTGTCTCTTTAATATATATTAATTAAAAAAAAAAAAAACGATTCTTTCAATTATATTAATTATTCAATTATCTCAAATAAATAGGGAGTTAAGAAAGATCAGGTATATAATTATTTCTTCACATTTGCATTGTGCGGAATTAATAAATTATAGATTAAAATTTTTTTTTTTTCAAAGTTCCACCTTGAAATTGACAACGAAGGAAATCTCGTTCTCACGGGTGATCGCCAACCCGATGAAAGTATCAAAGATTTGAATTCACGCATTCAAGAACGTAATTATGGTCGTTTTCGTCGCACGTAAGAATTTGTCATATTTATTTAATTCTTTTAACATCAGTATTTAAGCAACAATATTTAATCATTTATATTTTAATCAACAATTATTTTATTATACATAGTATTGGATTACCTTTGGGATCTGATATTGATAATATTAAAGCGAGATGCGAAAATGGTGCTTTATACATTGAGGTAAATATGTATTTAATTAAATTATTTTGTGAAATTTATGTGAATGGAAATTTATTTTATTTTATTTTATTTTTTTTCCGTAAAAGGTTCCCAAAAAACCTGATGTTCATCGTAGAATTCATATCGAATAAATTTTATGATTCTAGATTATTATTATTATATTTGAATAATTCGAGTTAATTTTACAATAATAATTTTGTTAATTTTTTATGTAAATTTTTTTCCTTTTTTATTTTAATAATACCCATTGTTGACTTTGTAAAGTTGCTCATTTGAAATTTTTTTTTTGAGATTCTCAAAATTCTAATATATAAATCTATTGCATGCTAAAACTAAATAATGAGTTTTTTTTTTATATACGTGCTAAAGTAAATAATAAATACTGTATATAGGAAGTAGGAGTCTAAAAAATAATTATCGAAAGAAAATTCTCGTGACATAATAATTATTGATTCGAGTGAAGAGATGAATTTTATAAGAATAACAATTTTACTTTAAAATTCGTTGTATTCAATACTACCTTTAACATTGAGAGTGAAGAGATGAATTTTATACAGAGATCTATAAAAAAATTATAATAATAATTTCGCTTTAAAAATTCGTTGTATTCAATACTATCTTTAACATTGAATTTGATTTTTATATTTAAGTGGCAATTTCTTGGATTCCGAAGATTTAATCGAGTCAAGGAAAAATACCGAAGCAAAACCAAGCAACCATAATGAACTATAGGTAGCTGAAAGGAAGAAAGCTATTTCATGTGTAGTACTTGGATTAAATTTCAGCATTTTTATATATATATATATTATTTTTTGATTTTTTTTGGGGGGAGAATGAGGTTATTTTGATTTTCGTAATAGTAAATTTTCGTAGTGGTAAGGTAAATTTTTTGTTGGGCAAGACAGATGTATCTATATATAAATAATAAAATAAATAATACATATACTGTATATTGTATACTGTTACAGGAGAATTATAGAAAAATATTACTTGTCTCCTCCTGCAGATTGATGTAAGACATGTGTTTACCCAAAGAGCAAAAAACTCAACTCAGATCGCGTAACACATTAAAAAAAATACAAAAATTTTAATACAGTACAGTTACTTGCATAGTACTGTAGGTGCTTGAAGATTTTCCTGTTGACAATTTACGTTTTGCAAAATTAAATTATTTCGTTTGTAACTACAAATTATATTTTATTTACTTGAGTGAAAAAATTACAAAACGTTGAACGATCTTTGGTCCTATTGGCGAAAGATGATATAAACCAACATTTTATCTCTATTTAATTTTAATAGGTAGCGATGCAGTATACATATTACAGTATGTAAATTGCAGATATATTACAGTGAAACAATTTAATAATAATAATAATAATAATAATAACCAAATTATTTTCCCTGCAGAATTTGACATATTTTATAATCAATTTTTTGTATTCATAAAAAGAAATTTCGAGAAATAAATAATTATTCATTCTCTGTGTTTCTTTTCCCTAGGATCTTTGTAATGAGGATCTATTTCGGACGTATCCGATAGTGATGGTGGTGGTGGTGGATCGGTAGTTTTAATAAGAACTAAAGCAGTTGCAGCCTAAAAAAATAAATATTCCATCTTATTATTTGCAACATTACCATAAAAAAAAGTACATCATTATAAAATAATAAAAAATATCATTTACCTGAGCAACCCCATAAAATAACATTCCCAATAAAGGTAATCTCATTAAAGGATAAAAGACTATAGAAAAACCAAATAATATTCCTTCCCTTTCTCTAAACCATTTTCTTTTTGTTTCATCATTAAACTTAATTCTACCAAAATAAGGTTCTAGTAATTCACGCATTAATGCTCTTGAAGAATATAATGTTTCAAGAAAAATGATGGCAAAAGATTTTGTTCCTGGAGTAATGTACATTAATATACCCACAATAATTGCAGGTACTTTACCTAAAGAATTTACCAATGCATATGCACTAGCAATAGGATAAACGAATCCTCCTACAAACGGTAATAATGATAAAAGAAATAATGCAATAACTTTTTTGAGTTGATTTCCTGTACGTTTTAAGTATTGAATCATTTCTTTCCAATATCCAGAACCAGAACTATATTGATAACGTTCCAATGCTGGAGCATAAGGGGGTCGTAATTCATCTTCATCACCTTCTTTATGTTTTTTTATATGTTCAAAATCAACATTACGAAGTGATTCAATGAATAAAGAATCTAAAGTTTCAGGGTAAATATATCTTATGAATAAAAGACCCAAGAAAGGTAAATTAAATACATAATTGATGAGCCAGGAATTAGTATTTTCTAAAAACTTATGATTATTATGATCAGAGGAGAAAAGGTAAAGAAAAAGTTGTAATATTTTCAAAGGTATTAATAAAATGGTAGAAGTTACTAGATAAAGTATAATACTAGCTCCTACAAGGTACCCGAATGTCTTTACATAACTATGTTTATATAAATGACGATTTTCAAAAGCAAGAACTGAACCCAACCAGGCAAGTTGACAACCTCGAATTATTTGTTGTAAAGATAAATTCATTTACACAGTATTTTTCCTAAATTTCTAAAAAGATGATCTTTTATGGTTATTGTTAAAAAGAATATCTTTATGGTTAAAAGGATAATGAATCACGAGAAAATAACGCTTTTTAGGAAATGAGTCATGTGAATAATCAAAATATAGAAATCATCTACAAAAAAAAATTTATTTATTTTTTGATCAAAAATTTTGAAATATGAAAAGTCTTCAATATAGCGTACGTGATAAGAATTATAGTTAATAATTCTAGTGAATAGAAATTAAAATTTTTATGAGACGATGAGATAGAGAAGTAACACTATGAACACTAATTGTACAAGTATTAACTGTTAGTTTCTATTCTAGAGAGGATATTTGAGGATATTTATGCCCACTTCTTTTTTTTTAATTTAAAATTTTTTACATTTCTCACATAAATACCTTATAGTAAAATTTATTACTATACACATTTTGAATTATAAACAGAGAACATAATATATTTTAATACATTTTTATGGTTACCAAGATTAAATAATGAACGAATGGAAAATCGGTTTGTCTTTGAAAATTTCTTTGAAAATTATTGAAGTTTTTCCTTTTAATTACATTAAATTGTCACAAAATATTTACAAGAGAGAGAATAACACTTATTTGTTATGCATAATTCTTTAAAATTTAAAATTAATAATTTATTATTATTTATTTTTATTTATATAAGTGGTTTGGAAATATACATTGAATATATGAATATAATGGTGAATTTTATTAACAAATTCCACTAGTCTTGAGACTTTCCGGTGCCTTTATCACGTAAGAAGACCTAGTGACATTTCTCAAAAGTGCCCACCTTGAAGCAGTAGTTCTAATGCATTTAAAAAATTATTTAAATTATTTATTATATAATAAATTTATTTAATATATAAAATTAAAAATAAAATAATATAATAAATAAATTACCTCTGTTTATGAATATAATTTTTATCTAATTGATCCAATACTTCCAAACAAGAAATGATATCTTCAACAAGAACATCACATCGTTCGCGTGAAAAATCTTCTCGTACGACGATACGTAATACTTTAATATGCTCAGTATTTGGTGCCATCGTATAAGCTGGAACTATCCATCCACGTTCTCGAAGTTTTTTCGCAACATCAAACTATTAATTATATTAATTATAATGTAAAGAGAAACATATAAATATGTAAAAAAAAAAAATAAAATAAAAACAATAAAGTTCTTACCTCATCATAATGTACTTCTTTAGCAGAAAGTTTGAAGGCAACAAGTGGTAGCCCATTTCCATTACGATCACTTATTATCTTAAATTTACCTGTTTCTTCTAATTTAGTAGCAAGAATTGATGAAGTATTCATTAAATTTCTCATGATTGCAGTGAATCCAACACGTCCAAGACGAATTAATACATAATATTGAGCAATTACGTGGGAGGCACCTTTAGAGAAATTTAGAGTGAATGAAGCCTAGATAGATAGATAAATATATATGTATATATATATTTATTTCCAAAATAAAATTCGAGAACAATTAATAAAAATTTAAGGAAATTAAGGAAATTAAGGAAAATTGAGGAAATTGATGTAAATTTACGAAAGAATAAAATGAAATAAATCTTACTTGATCACATCCAAGATAATTTACAGTAAAAATTAATTCTTCAGGTAAATATTTAGCTGACCTCCAAATTCCCCATCCAATTCCTGCATAACATAATCCATACTTATGTCCGGATACATTGATTGAACGTACTAATGGAAGTCTAAAATTATAAGAATATTAAAATATTTTAAAAAAAATATTAAATAATTTAATCTATTCAATTTATTCAATTTATTTCACTAGCCTAAAGTCCCATTCTAAGTCTGGAGTAATAAAAGGCGCGACAAAACCACCAGATGCTGCATCAATATGAATTGGAACGTCCCATCCATTCTCTAAGTTCTTTTCCATTAATAAATCATTAACTGTTTTTGCATCTTCATAATGACCAGTGTATGTAGATCTTTTATAATAAATCAAAGATTTAATATTTAAATGCTTACATATTTTAATAAATAACAATTATGTACAGTATTCACTTACCCTAATATAACACAGACACCGATTGTATTTTCATCAACAAGGTCCACAGCTTTTTGGGGGTCAAGAATATATTCTCCTTCCGTTAAATAAACAAATTTTTCTTCAACTTCGAGGTATCTTGTAGCTAAAGTGAAATTTTTTACCGTTAGAAGATTAGAACAATTCAAGAATCATTTAATAATAATAATAATAATAATAATAATAAATGATCAAATATTATTACCTTTTTCCCAACAAACTTGGACTATATATCAAAAAAAAAAAATTTAATCAATTACATGAAAACATTTAAAAAAAAAAAATAAAAAAATAAGATAAAAATGAGATATTATATAAAATACCTGAAGCCGACATAACTAAATTTGGCCTATCAGTAGGTTTTCCTTTTGCTCGCATTCGTTTTTGCCATAATTTCTTCATCGCCAAAACAGATAACATAATGGCCTCTGAAGATCCTACGGTTGAAACTCCCATAGCTTCCTCCTTTGGATCATTCATTGGAGCATTGAATAGACGAGCTATCATATTAACACATCGATTCTGTTTTTTTTTAAAAAAAAAAAAAAAATAAAATAAAGTTTTGATCAATTGATCTTTATTTATAAAAAAAAAAAATTAATAATAATAACAAATAATCATAATGATTAGTTGGATTTACCTGTAATTCAACAGAAACGGGATATTCCTCATAATCAATAAAATTCTTTGATAAGTTTTCTTTCATCAATTTTTCGGCCTCTTTTTCCATATAGGTGGTGACAAAGGAAGCTAAATTTAAAGATGGATTTCCGTCCAACTATTATTGATTAATTCATTAAGAAATAATTTATAAATATAATGAGTACTATGGTCACATTGAATGTAGAACATAAAAAAATAAAAATAATTTTTTTCCATTCTTTAATATTCTTTAGTATATAATCGATATAATTTGATATAATGCAAACTTACCATGAGATCATCTTTAATTAACTTATAAGCAACTTCTGGAGGCATTTCTTCTTCAGGAATTTCATATCTTATATCAAATTATAAAAAAAAAATCAATATAAATTTTTATGAATTTTTTTATTTTGATCATTATTTTGTTCTTTAATTAATTACCTTGGAGCAGGTTCAGTAGCCCAACGAGTTCCATAAACGGCAGTAGAGTAAACCTTAAAAAATAATAATGTTAAATATCATATATACATTCTGAAGTGTATACTACAATATCAATTACAAACCGGACTTTTAACAGTTCCATTATTTTGCTCTATTCGAGTGTCGGAGAGGGCTGAACTCAAGAAAACCATTTTTTTAATTCAAACAAAAAAAAATAATTCAAGATATTTATAAGGAATTTATTAGGCAGATCCAGTTTTTGCCCAAATGAAATGGTATAGAACAAATTCAGTTTAGGGAAATCACGCACATGACATCCAAAAAAAAGATTATTAGATGAAATAATTATTGAGTCCCACTTGTTTTCATACGGATTTATTAAAAAAAAAAATAATGTAATAATTTTTTATATTTTAAAAGAATTTTAATAAGAAAAGATTTGATTTAGAAAAAAAAGATTTAGTATTTATTGTGACAAAATCGAATAAAGCAAAGATCAGCCCAAATGTGTTCTTGGCGTTTTTTATTTTAATCATTTTTGGCTAGTAAATAAATATAATAAATTATAATGATGAAATAATTAAAGAAGTTCGTGTGTTTCCTTCCGAATTGGGATTGTCCACCCTTGATTAAATTTTACTGTCAAATTTAATTCTTTCATCAGTGCGCGAAAGGCATCCTGAATTGGTTTATCCTTTAAAAATAAATATAACCAATTTTATCTATCTGTTATTATGTAATTAATAATGTTTATTTTATGGTCAAAAAGATCTTTATTTATAATTACCTTTTCTGGGTCTTTTGCGTATACAGCTACAATTTCATCATCGTACTGCTCGGGTATTAGGTAACTTACCTCAGATTTTTTTAAATTAAATGCTAAAAAAATACCAATGAAAATTTAGTATTGTCTTTACTATATAAAAAAAAAAAATACTAAAAATTTTTTTAAAAGGAAAACTAACATTCTTTAGAATTCCCATAAAATTTGACATAGTCGAGTGGATTTTGATCTTCTTTACCATAGTTTATCTTAAACTTATGTATAATGATATCGTCTTCGGAAATAGACTCGTTACCAATTTTATGGCGAATTATTTCAGATTTGTTGAGATTCGTCTTTAATAAAAATATTATCAACAGTTAATAAAAAAAATTAAGTAGAAATAGATAAGAAAGAATATATAAACCTCATTTAGACGAGAACGATATTCTCGTGGAATTAAACATTCATCAACAAATTTGTATAATTTTCGATGTCGTATTCTATTTATAATTTCTTTAGATTTTATTAGGCTCTATTGACATATAGTAAATTAATAATAAAATCATATAATCTATTATTCCGGAAAAAAAAAAATCTGAACAATTAATTCACTTACCGAATCTTGCATATATTCGATAACGTGTAAAGTGTTATCACTTAGCTTGAGAAATTCTTCCCCATCATTTATTGCATCCGAAATTTTAAGTACATGATTTGCTTCACAAAGAGCATCAGCTACCATAAAATCCAATGCCTTGCCTATTAAAAAAAAAAATTCAATAATTAATAATAATATTATTATTATTCGGCGACGGTGACTTGGTAAAGAAAAAAAAATTTTTTAAAAGATTTATAATTAATTGTCAACTTACTAACACGATGATTGTAGATTCTAGCGTGTAAAGAAAAACGAGTATGAAACATTTCGGAAATGTTCAAATATTCTTTATGTTGATATGCAATTTGATCATCAATTACACGTGAGAATTTCATGAGACGAGAAAATTCAAACTTGGATTTCATTCCCAAGTGATAACAATCCCTCTCGAGATAATCAAATTTATCAACATCGATCGAATTACGTTTATTTGCAACGATATCAAAAATAAAAGTTCTTTTACTATTATGTATTTTATAAATTCAAAATTAATATAAACGTATCGTTAAACACAAATAGTAAACAAATCATATCATTTTTTTTGTCTAATATATACTTTTGTGGGTCATCACCAGTAATAAGATCACGAATGATGTTGTAATCCTTATCGTCAAAATCGGCATCATTTTTTCCATTTTCATCTGTAACGCATTTAAACATGTGTTCAAACATAATCTTTGAATTATCTTCGTGTTTCCATTGGTTGTTCCCTCTGCAGAAGAAGAATTTTTGATAAATTAAAAAATTCATTATGGATTATGTAATAACAATTTAAATTTTATTATACGTAAGTCTCGGAATAACATGATCTTCAAATACGGTGCTAAAAGGTCCATGTCCTGAAAAATTAAATTGGTTATAAATCTTTTTTATTTTAAACTCAAATTAATTTAAAAATAGATTACTAATGCTTACCTAAATCATGGCATAATGCGGCTAAAGTCACACATTTAACGTCATCGGAAGTAATTTGTTCGAGATTTTGTTCTTCAAAAAGTCTCTTTGCCCAAGAATTTGCAAGATAAGCCGTTCCTTTTCGATTAAAAAAAATTTTAATATTAGAAGATAGAGTTATGAAAAGTTAATAGAAGTAATCGTACCTAAACAATGTTCAAATCTATTATGGGATGCTCCAGGGAACACATAATAAATAGTTCCAAGTTGTTTTATATTCCTTAATCTTTGGAATTGTGGGGTGTCGATAAAATTTACAGCCCAATCCTCAAAATTAATATATCCCTAATTAATTTAATTATTTTTAATTTAATTTTTTTTTTTTTTGATTATTTTTAATCATTTTTAGTTTATTTTAATTATTTTATTTTTAATTTATTTTAATTATTTTATTTTTAATTTATTTTAATTATTGTAAATAAAAATAATAGTATTACAAACATTAAAACTTCAATTTGACAATCAAATATTTATAACAATGTAATGATTAAAATATTACATGAATTGGGTCGTTAAAAATCTTCGATGAAATTTCATCATCAGAGCGATATGTCATTTTCAAATAATGACTTGGGAAGGAAAATGATTTATTTATGAAATATTTGAGGCTCATTTAAATAAAAATAAGGAAATCTTTACTCACATGATTTATGCTGAATGAACTATAATGCGCTATAATGGTATAATGCGCTATAATGGTATAATGAGTTACAAATTAAAAAAGAATGAATGATTCTAGATTGTGGAAAATTATGTAATTCATGGAAACGTGTTCATCGTGTTAACTCTTTAATATATTCATTTTACACTAACATTCAATTAACGTCTCTTCGGGTATTAATCTTTTATTGCTCTAGTCTTTGGAAAATATTAGTTTATTTTAATATTTCTAGGTAATTACCAATTAAATTAAAAATACTGTGTGGATTTATTTATATATTATACAGTAACTATTAAAGTTTAAACTATTTTATGTTATGTAACGGTAACCTAAATACTCAAAAAAACATGAAACAGAAATTTTCAAATTATTTAACCTTATTTGTTATGTTTTGCTTAAAAAGGAGAAAAGGATAAAGAAATTTCCTACTTACTCTAATTTAAGTTTACTGATTTTACTGATGCTCCAATTATAAAAATTTACTCAAAGAACGAGCCAACGATTATCGATGATTAACTAATTTTGAACAGCGTAACATTTGATACATAATATATATTAGTTACACGATTAATTTTTAATCATCTAAATTATTTATATAAAATGTAACTTTTTTTTTTTCTCTTTTATAATTTTTTTGGGATCATTTGGTTTTCACATAGATATAAATCCAAATTCACTCACTTTTAATTAACGAAACGAGCAAATAAAATCATCACATATTGTTCATTCATTTAATTATTCATTCATTTTAATTAATTCCATATTCACTCACTCAACTTAATCCATATTCACTCAATTTTATCCAACTTCAATCATCTTTAAAAATCATTAAATTCATAAATTAATCCGCTAAATTCAATTCCTACATCATTTACCCAATCTCTTTCGTTCAGAAAATTTATATTTGTTAAATATGTATTCTATTCCATCAAAAGAAATCATGGTATTCGTTTTATTATTGTACATTCTTCTTCTGCTTTTCGGAACCTTCGGTTTGGCGATTTTATTAAGTTTTCTTGAAGCACTAATTATCAAATTCATCGATATAAACGATCTTCGTATTGGTACGTTAGAAGTAGATTATAAAAATTTAATAGAATCAAATAATGCATATTTCATCTCCATGTGACAAAGTTTAGAAACGATTTTATAATATTACATTCATTCCATTATTCCGTTATTTCATTATTATTTATTTATTTCATTATTCATTATTTCATCATCATTTAGTAAATACCAATTTTTGCATACAATCATTTCTTTTGTTCACCTTTTCTTGTAATTATTATCATTTGTGTTACACTAAATAAATCGAATACTCAATCATAATGATAAGAACATTCTATGTTTTGTAGCAAATATTTAAACTGTGTTTAACCTTATCTGTTACTTCATAGTGTGTTATTAAAGTTGCATAAATAAAAGAATTAAGAATTTAATTTAATGTTTCACATAAATATATTAAAATAATTTTTTGAAGTCGCGTTTTTCCAAATATATTGATAATTGACATGAAATTAATATAATTTTATTTAATGAAACATTTTTTTACAGAACTTTGTTAGTACGATATGATCAAATTTTACTACATTAAGTAAAGACATTATAGCAATAGCAGTCCACTCACAATAATAGGTAATTGTGTTAATTAACCCTAATTTAATTATTAAAAGAACGACTCCTTTCACAAAACCATCGAGTCTAAGATTTTTACCTATTAATTGCCCCATAATGTCCGTTATTAAAGTTTAATGTCATCTATGTAAAATAAAGAAGTCCTAGTAATGTAATTACTTTAAGGCATAGAACTCCAAAATATATATGCACCAGGTAGAAGGTCGAGTATTGAGAGATCAAGAATTTTAAGAAGTTCAACAAGAGTAACAGCACGATGAAAAAAATATGGTCTCTTTTCACATTCTCAGCTGAGACTTTTTTCATTTGTTTTTTGCTGGAACAGGAGTAGAATCAACAAATCCGACAAAAAAATCCAACAGAATCAAGAAAAACAGATTTTTTAGTTTTTTTTTTTTAAATTTGAAAAAATTAGTTAAAGATGATGAGAGAGAAGAAAAAAAAGTCCTTTTTATTTTAAGTTGAATCAAAAATCAAAAATCAAAAATATAAAATATTTACAAAATTCACAGAGACTTTTATTTACAAATATAGAACAAATACATAACCTTGTGCTCGAAAATTTCAATGAAAAATAGTTTTTACATATTGGTGAACTTTAAAAAATGTAATAGTCACCTACATTTGAATAATTTCTCAAAACCAACATTGTTTTCTAATTTTGTTTGAATGATTTTTTATTTAACATCTCTTTTAGGTTGGTGTAAATTCTTTAAATATAATATAAAAAATATTTACGGTTCAATCATATTCGGTAACGCGTAGATATCCTGAATTGCCGAAATTCTGCATCTTTTATCTTATCTTTAAATAAATAATTCATTGAAAGAAGTTATCAAAGGCTTAGATGCAAGGTTCCATTACCCAATAATTTTACTAACCCATAAACTTGTAAATCTATAATAAAAATAAAAATAACAAATAATACCCTATAAACCTAATAATAATTACAATTGTTGGCTTTACTGATATGATACTAGAGAATAATTAAAGGAAGCAATGAAGAAAAAGAAAAGATTCATATGAAAAATTAATATCATATCTATAACTACAATACGGCACTAACTAAATCGACGAGAATGACAATTTTATTTGATAGAATTGATTATATCGAATATTAAAATTTTTTATACCTCTTTTTTTTTTGTTGCTAAGTCGAAGTAAAATTACACACGAAATTTAATATGATTTTTATACATTTTTGAATCAATGAACAACTGAAAAATATTATTTAATATAGAATTATTAGTTATGTTGTCAGCATACAATTAAAAATTAAAAAAAAAATATTATATATTTGTTATATAATTAATATCGTGTAAAACTAATAACCATAAGAATTATAACAACCGAAAAAAGTATTACTAACTTAGAATATGATAAAGTCCAAGTTTAACTACAAAAGAGTGATTAAAAAAACCTGCTTTCGTTAAATCATCGAGTCAAATTTTGCCCTAAAATCCGTGACTTCATAATCCCCGTCATTAAGTTTAATATCATCTAAGAGAAATTTAAGGACACTACCAAAAGGCATAAAAAATTCTGGTGATGAAATAAACCAGAAGTATAAGATTCCATTCTCCTTAAAGACATGTTCGCAATTTTAAATTCGAGTTTAATAATTTCAAGAAGTTCAAGAAGAAGAGTAGCAGTACGATAAAAAACAATAACTCTTTTCACATTCTCGACTGGAAATGGAATGAGACTTCTTTCATTTGTTTTAACTGGAACAGGAGTAGCGTTAACCAAATCGTCGAAAATCAAACTGAGAATGACGAGGAAAGCAAAAGAAAATTTGGTAGTTTTCTTATATAAAATTATTTATCATGAAAAATAGTTTATTATTAATCTGTTTTTCTTTTAATTCGAAATAATTGAGAAAGAAGAAAAAGTTTCACTTTAATAAAAAGTTGGATCAAAAATCACATATTTACAAAATCAAATTGTCAATTAAAAATGGTTTTCTTAAAAAAAGAAATCAGAAATCAAAGATTAAAACTTTATATATAAAATATCTAGGAGAAAATAATCCCTTTTTTTAGAATAGTCCTTTTGCACAAATAATGTACATATTTAATTTTCAGATCGTAGACGATATTGACTGACTGAATTATAAACATTTCAATAGTATTTATTTTATGCCATTTATAAAACGACTAGTTGTTATTTATACCTAGCAATTATTTAGTATAATTTAATATAGAACTTATGTTAAAAGATTCATTACCCATGTGACATATAATTAATAATACGTAGTATCGTGAAAACCACTTAACAGATAGCAAATTGAATTTTATTATTATTTTTCTTTTTATTTGAAAGAATTTAATAAAGAAGAAATTTCATAGGAAAAAAAGTCGATGTTTTTTATGTATCTTTATTATAATGAAATGCAAAATACATTTTTATCAACATTGAAAGCTCTAATTTTCTAACCATTAAAATAATAACCAAAAATATTACGATATGTAAAAATTTGTTGCTAGTATACAAATGCAAATTAAAAAAATATTGTCATATCATTATTATCTCGTGTAAGTAGAATTGAAACAATCTGGACAACTTATAAGAGGGTATTTTACGATAGACAATCCATTAATAATAATTTCCACCAAGAGACCCTCTAGTAGTAACTTGACGCCTTGAATTACCATCCCAAATTCACCTAATTTGGTGAATACAAAATCTCCGGCGTTAAATAAATAAGGACCTATGTAAACTTGCATAGTATAAATTTTATCATCAGGAAGTATGCCTGGTCCCGTACAAACTGTGATGGTGGATGAATCATCGCATTCAAAGTAAAATCCGCCAAGTTTAACTTGGCAATAAAATAGTTTAAAAAATTCTTGAAGAGTCCCGTTATGTGGAGTAAATTCTCTTTTCACATTCTTGGCCGGAAATGAAATGAGATCACTTTCAGTTGTTTCAGATGGAACAGGGGTAGCATTAACCAAACCAACGAAAATCAAGCCGAGAATAACGAGGAAAGAAAAAGTAAATTTGGTAGATTTCTTAAATAGCATATTCGAGATTTTTATAAATTTGTTAAGAAAGTGTATTTTATTATTAATAGTTTAGTCTTTCTTTTTATTTGAAAGAATTGGTTCTGGATGAGAGAGAAGAAAAAAAAGCGTCCTTTTTATAAGAATTTGAATCGAATTTGAATAACACTAAATATTTATAATAAATATGAATTCACAGAAACTTTTATCTGCATTGCAAAAAATCATAATTCTTTTCTTCAGAATAAGCTCCTCTGTGTAAATAATATACATAATGTTTAATTCTTTTCTAATTTTTCGCCTCTCGTTTATGCCTATAAAAGATCTAATAAATATATGTTTATATTTTCATGGGTCAATATTGACTGAGTTATAACATTTTAAAAAAAGTAAAATAAGTATGAGTCACATAGAAACTTTAATTTGCAAAAACAGAACTTTTTATAAAAACAATTCGAACAAATTAATTGCTTGATTACTATTATTAAGGGTCATTTAATTTGTTTTCATTGAAAACAAAATTTGAAAATTTTTTTTTAACCAACGAAGCCTTGCTCAAGTGCGTTTATTTATTTGTAAAATTGTTGTATTCACAACGAAATAATTTAAGGGTAAAAATTATGCAAATCATATATTAAAAAAAATGCTT
>CAJVPK010000204.1:0-49830 GCA_910592015.1 Diversispora eburnea | reverse complement strand
GATACATTTGCCAACATTACCAAATTATTGGCATCATTTAAAAACCCCATCCCTCCATTATCTTCTTCTTCTTCTTCTTCTTCGTTTCCGTCGACCTATAATAAAAATGTATTTTCATATTCAATTTATTACATTCATATTTAATTTATTAAATTATAATAAAATTATTAATTATACTTACTTCCATTTGTTGCCAGGCATGAACAGACACATTTGCCAGCATGATGAGACTATTTGGATGAAAGAGAACATCCAAATTGTGATCACAATCATTATCGGATTCGGATGTATCCATAACTTCCACTTCATTATTATTATTATTATTATTATTATTATTATTATTATTATTCTCGTTCCCACCATCATTTTCATCGTCATCAGGATTATTATTATTAAGATTATTATTATTATTATTATATATGTTATGATTTTTATTATTATGATTATTATCATTGTTATTATGATTATTATTATATGTGACTACATCTCCTCCTTCTTCGACCCTGGTTCTTTTTGATGGTCTTCCCGACTTTCGTCTCTCAACTATTTTGAAT
The DNA here is from genome assembly GCA_910592015.1 of Diversispora eburnea. Classification (NCBI taxonomy): domain Eukaryota; kingdom Fungi; phylum Glomeromycota; class Glomeromycetes; order Diversisporales; family Diversisporaceae; genus Diversispora; species Diversispora eburnea. Next base: position 49,276 of record CAJVPK010000204.1, on the reverse strand, counting down.
ATTCATAGATATTTATTTAATAACCTTTTTTTTTTTTAATTTAAAATAGTAAATAAATTAATAATTTACCTTGTGGCACTGCATTATCCACATTCTTTCGAGGCCGTCCAGCCCCTCTCTTTAATGGACGATCTCTTTTCTTAGTTGGTGGTGGTGATGGGGACGAATATCGTTTTGGAGGTGCCGCATCTTTATAAGAAAAAAAAAAAGATGAAAGAGATATATTTATTTTGTATAGATAGATGAACGAATAATATAGATGCTTTTTTTTTTCATTAATAATAATGATTCACCTCTTTTTGATCTCCTTAAAGGAGTCGAATTTTTATTATCATTGTTTGTTTGAGAAAACGATCTTTTAGTCATTTTTGTTATTATTAATTTCAGAAAATCTTTTATTTTGGAGAAGATAAGAGATGAAACAGTAATGAGTAGAATATATTCCAAAATTTCAAAAAAAAAATGCGATCAAATAAAAACTAATGACTTATATACTTTTTTCATTACTCTTAAAAATATTTCTAGTTCCGGTCCTATAATTTTATTTTCAGGGGCACATTTTTTTTTTCTTCAGAACTGATGTAATTATTAATATTAAATTATATCTTTATATTTAATTTGTTATCATATAATAATTTAAAACTAATATAATTTATAAATCATTAATTACATCAGATCAAGGGATGCATCTAAAAAAAGAAAGCATATGTTAAAAAAATTTTTGTTTATTTATATTATGCATCTTATCAAAAAAGAAATCAGTTAGTATAGTTGATAATTATTGTTAACTGATTTTTTTTTTTTGAAAAGATGCATAATATATATTGTCTAATGTATCAAATCTGATGTAATAATATCAATAACTATTAATCATTACATCAGATTTGATAGTTGTTAGTAATTTTTAATAATTAAGAAAAAAGCATAATATCAACGTGAAAAAACTTCTAAATAGTATAATATGATACAATTAACAATATATTAAAGGAAAGATTATCAAAAAAAGATCAGTTAACAATTATCATGAAATTTATCATGGGTACTAATGAAGGAGTTACCCGGATAATTAATATATACCAATTTGGATATTTTAATGGGATTACATATTTTAAGCTTTTCATTATTAAATTATGTGTGAAAGTTATAAATTATGAATCTTTTTATATAGCATAATAAATTATTAAAAAATATATTTATAGGAATCAATTGGATATATTATATTATTGAAATAATTCGAAAATTTTATTGAGTTTATCAATAATCATATCACTTTAATATAATGCAAAAATTTATTATATTCTTTTAATTAATCAATACAATAAAGTATATACAATTGATCAGCACCCAATCAATATCGAACTTCCTTTTTTAATCATTTCAAAAAAATATATATATTATATATAATTTCTTTTTGTTATAAATTAAAATTTTTAAATAAACATGTATAACTGATTATATATCTGATGAAATATATTATACAACTGATCATATCTTATGTAATATAATTATTATCTTTTATTACATTTATATTAGCATTATTTTATTTATTTGTTGTTATTGTTTTAATTAGAAAAAAATAATAAAGATTTTTCACCCGAAAAAAAAAATTTAGACTTCATTATTATTTTCTTTATCACAATATTCTCATGATAGACATATTCTTATTATTAAAAAAATCACCCAAATATTTTTAGACTGGCAATGTCTAATATGGGTAAACACAATTATTCTTATTATTAAAAAAAGATCCCTAAAAAAAATTTTTTTTTAGACTGATAATATCAAATATGGTAAACACAATTATTCTTATTATTAAAAAAAAATCCCACAAAAAATATTTTTTATAGACCGGTAATATCAAATATGGTAAGCACACATTATTATTATTATTATTATCATTAAAAAAACTATACCCAAAAATATTTTGACACTAAAAAAAAAGATCTTGCAAGTGAAAATTTACTTTTAATAACTTTATTATTAATTCGCATCTAAACTCTTACACTTATTATATTCAAAAAACATGAACTTACAATCTTCTACAATGGCTTTCCCTCATAGTCAACAACGACAAAGCTATCAACAACCACGACCACAAATTCAAAATATTCAGCAACAACTACAACACTCTCAACATCAACAACAGCAACTATACATACAACAATTACAAAGACAAGTAATTCAACAAGTTCAAAATCATGAACAACAACAACAACAACATATTCAAACCCAACAACGATATGTGATTCAACAAGTGAATCATAATTTATTGCAAAATCACCAAAATAATCATTATCAACAACCTCCTCAACAACAACGACAACAAAATTCTAATCACTTACAATTATATCTCGAACGTTATCTTCAAGATACGTTCAAACCTAAATTAAATCGAAGCAATATTAAATTGCCAAAAAATTATCACAAAACTAAGCATGTTAATCGGCATGAACAATTGTTGCAACAAAATCAACAGCAACAACAATATGGGATTCAACAATACCATCAAAGGATGGAACAATTTTGTGAAGCGAATTTAGGAATCCCTCATAAACTAAACCACCAACAACAACAAATTAATCTTTTGTTGGCAGCTACCTTAATGGGGCAGCAAAATAAATCTAATAATAATAAAAGAAAGCATGGTAGATATTTTATTAATATTATATTATACATATAAAAAGGTTATATATCGACATTAATTGTGCTAATTATACTTTAACTTTTTTTATAAAGATGATAATAATGATGGTGTTGATGGTGAAGATGGACACATTTCAAAAAAACGAAAGTTATGAATAATAATTTATTTAAATATTTGTAAATAATTTAGAATTCAGTTAGTTCTAAAATAAAAATTTAAAAGTAAGTCGTAGTTTTTGGTGGGTAGTTGGATTATGTTGGCGTTGGTGATGAAAATGATATAGTTTATTTCTTTTTTTTTTAATATTTTTATTCTATTCGGATGTTTTATATGTAGAAAATTATTTGTTTTTAAATAAATATATAAATGATTAATGAAATCAGATTGAGTTTAATTGCTTATTTATTTCATGATTTCGTTATAATCAAATAGTCATATCATTAGTATGCTTAATAACATTGTTTATTTATTTAAAGATTATAAATATCAGATTACAATTAAAGTTCTATTGAATCATTAAAAAGTTCATTAATTGAATTTTATTGTTCATTAATTCATGGATTGTTTCTTATCTTAAAATTTAGAATTTTTAGAATACAATAATGATTTCATGGATTTATCATCATAATAAAAGTTTCGAAATCATTCATCATTATCGTTATCTTTATTAATATTTTTTTATTTATTTATAATTCATTAAAATCTATGAAACAAATCAATTCATAGGACTTGAAAATAGATTCGGTTATAATAACGAACGATACAAACCATTCATTTATCGATATTACATGAAGCATTATTATATTGGTTCAATACTATTAAACTATAGTAAAATTATTTAACATCACATAGCATTATTTATTAATTTAATTTAGTTGTATTTAATTATTAGATTATTTATTTATATATTTTTATTCATAGTTGTCCGGAGAATAACGTGAAACATTTTTGTCCGGAGCATAGCGTAGGATATTTAAAGAGATACCAAAGTTACACTTTTGATGCACCAATTGACAAAATATCAAAAACGTAACCTATCTGTACGATTTTTTGATAATGATTATTAGATAACGATCCTAACAATGAATCCATCCAATAATTTTTGTGTAATGTAATGTGATCGTAGATCCAATAAACTAGTAAATTGTGTAATATGGTACAGATTAACATCTAGTTTTTTTTTATTTCAAATATATAACGTCAGAACCTGCGAAACATATATTTATGGTTAGATTCTGTTGAAATGACCGAATAGATATTTTAGTAGTTAGTGTTTACAGTATTTATAGTAATATATTAGTTTTTTTTATTAATGACCAAATATTTATTCACGTTAAAACAATACTTTGAATAATATTTTAGTGAGGTAATAATTAGTGTAGATTATTTTTGTGTAACATATATTAAACATCTATTTTTATTAAATAGTGGTTTTATTATTAAAGATCTAAATTTTTTTTAATTTTAAATGATACTTTGAATATTAATTTAAAGAGAGTAATATTGTTAAAACGAATAGACTTTTATTTTTTTTTACATAATAAATATATTTATCTTTAAGCATCACAAATTATACAGGTTAGGTCTTTAATAGTACTTCAGGGTAGACAAAAAAAAATTATTAAATTAAAAAATAAGATATAATTTCACTTCAAAAAAATAAGATAACGAAATGAAAAAGATATACCTAAGATGGATACATTAATTAATTTAATAAACTGATTTATACTTTAAAAATTATTTAGAGAATAATTAATTATATAAATTTATTTATATTACATCACTTATTAATAACAAATTAATTATTTAATAATTATAACTACAATAAAATTGTTCTATCGTTTCTACATTCTAAGCATTAGATAATTTAAGTTATTTTGAATAGACTTATCTAATGTAATTAAATTAATTATTAATAAATACATATATAAAATTTTAGCTAATAAAATGTCTCTGACCTTGAATCCTTATATATTATGTTCTAAATATAAATAAATTATTTAACTATTATTAAAATTATTGCAGTAAAAATGACAATTTTTATTTTTGAATTGATTATTTTTTAATTAAATTTAAAAATTTAAGCTATAAAATAAAAAAAATAATCATATACTATATCAAATAATATTATTGAATAAATTTTTTTCGTTAAATTATTAACTAAAAATTTCATATATTTATACCAATGACTTTTAATACATAGTATTTTTAATAAAAAGTATTTTATTATATGTTCAATATTCTTATGTTCAACACAAAAAATCAAATGATACAATCAGACCTATGTTTTTTTGATTTGGCATTATAAATTATTAATTAAAATAACATTCTCATCGCGTAATGTAAATAGATCGCTTGTTTGTACGTTCTAAAATAATCTTTTTATAACCTCTTCCCCTCCTCCTCTTTTATAACAAACCATTTCAAGAAATTTTTCTTTGAAACTATTAAAATTATGATAATAAATGGCCAATATTTTAAGTGATTCTTGGCCATTTGACATAAGAATTTATTAGACAAATGTTTTTTATAATCAATTCTTGAAGATACCTAATATCAACCAAAAATTTTGAATAGAAACTTAATTGAATAAATGACGAAGCATAGAATAAAAAATCTTATTTATGCTTCTTAAAGTGAAATAATTTATCCAACTAGTGCCTCGAATTAATAATTCATATTAATTTTAGCAGTTATAATTATCAATATCACGCAGTCTAATTACAGATTATTTTATTATAATAAATTAATAGATTAATATAATAGTGACTGTGTAATCCGGGGTAATCCTGGTAATAAAAAGATCAATTGTGATCATCTTTCTACTATTTTGCTTTCTGTGTAATTATTAATAATTATTGCATCATTGGATTTAATAATCTTTCAAAATAGTTGTAATAATTACATCAGATTCACATTGTATACAGAAAAAAATTTTGTTTTCATAAATCCAATCAAAGCTTGCCATTTTTCAAAAAAAAAAAACTCTCTATTTCTAAAATTTTAATCTTAAAGAAATAACATCAAACATACCACATATAAATCTCTTACACAACAACAACGTCAATTTTCCAAAAACCTATTCAATAATATTACCATGAATAAGCCTACTGAAACTAATGTAACCAATATACATAATCAGCCTACTATAGCTCTCCGACGGGGCAGGAGCAAAGGAAAGATTAACATAACAAGCGAAACACTTACCAACATAAATTCTAAAACCAATAATGCCAGCACTTCTAATTCTAATGGAAATAATGTAAATTCTACAAATACTCGACCTCTTATGACGCTTCGAAGAGGCAGGAGCAGAGGAATGAATAATGTAACAAGCGAAGCTCCTACCAACATCAATTCTGAAACCAATTATGCTGGTACTGCTAATTCTAATGGAATCAATGTAGATACTACAAATGATCAATCTACTATAACCCTTCGAAGGGGCAGGAGCAAAGGAAAGATTGATGCATCAATAATTGAAGGTTCATCAAATTCTTTAAGAAAAAGAAAAGCAACCGAAAATGAACAACAACCGAATCAAAAACGTGGCCGAGGAAGGCCACGAAAAAACATTCAACCTATTCAACCTCAACTACAACAGCCATCAACACAGCAAAAACGTGGCCGAGGAAGGCCACGAAAAAATAAAACAATACAACCACAACCACATACACAACCACAACTACAACCACAACTTGAACCACAACTTGAATCACAACCCGAACCACAACCTGATCCACAACCGGATCCACAATCCCAACTCGAACAACAACCACAACTCCAACCCAAACCACAACCAATATTCGGAAGTGGTTATACTGGCATATTTGGATCGGGGACCAAATATTCCGGTACATTAAAGGAAAGACTTAGCTCACAAAAGCCAAATGTATCAATTTTTGATGAGCAAGCCACACAAAGCGGTAAAGATAATGAGAATGATAAGGATGTGAAAGAAGAAGTCCCTTTTGGGACAAGAACACAAACTTTATTACAGGAACGAGAAGGTGATAACAACAAAAAAAAACATCAATAATAATAATAATAATAATAATAATAATAATAACAGTAATTTTTTGTTATATAATTTCTTTAGTATCAACTGGGGAAGAAAATGAAATTACTCGAATTGCAATTAGAGCGAAATTATACTGTTTGAATGTTCAGGAATGGAAAGAAAGAGGAGTTGGAATTCTAAGACTAAATTATTCAAAAAATAATGAAAATTCTCCTCGATTAGGTAAACTTTCGATATAAATTTGTGATTATTGTAATTCCTTTTACCAACCATTATTATATAATTGACATAATATTTGATTAAAAAAATATAAAGTTATGCGTTCCGAAAACGTACTAAAAGTGATCTTAAATGTTGCATTATTTCATGGAATGCAAGTTGAAAGATCACAAGATAAATTTGTAAGAATCTTTGCCTTTGAGGATAAGCTCGTTCATCTGGCTATTAAGGTTTGCAATTTATGATTTCGTAATTATATTTTTTGATATATTTTTATTTAATATATTTTGTTATATTTTATTAGTTACCCAATTCCAATGAAGCAGATGAATTATATGAAGCCATAATGAATGCAATTCCTCCATCTCAAAATCAACCACTTCCTAATATAACTTCAGAAATGTCATTTTGAAATAGTACTTTTTTATTTAGATTATTGAAATTATTTGGTATTATGTGATAGAATTCTTTTTTTAATTTTAGTTTTAAAAATGCATGACATTTATTCTTTTATTATTGACCGATATTTTCATTTCATTTTATTATTGAATATAGTTTTCATTTATTATTTCTTTCTATTATTTTACTCTTATTTTACTCATTTTGCTATTCAAAAAATATACATCTTTTTTCATATTTTTCGAGAATAATAAATACCATTGATAGAATAGCAGTCTTTTGTTGGAAATAATTTCATAAATAAACTCGATTAGATATTATTAACAAAATCTCAGTGATTCAAATTCCTAAGAATTGTTTCCATCCAAAAAATTATGTTCATTTGATTACAATAAAAGTTCTATAGAATCATTAATAGGTTCATTAATTCAGAATTTTTAGATTATTTCATTTGATTTATTATCAAAACTTATTAATTAAATAATTAATTTCTTTTGATGAGTTGCCCAGATTTCAATAAAAGCTTTGTCAAATCATTCACCATTATCTTCATCTTTATTAATATTTTTTATCCATTCATAGGACTTGAAAATAGATTTGGGTATAATAACGAACAATACAAACAATACACAAAATCAATTTATTGGTGATTAAATATTAAATGAAACTTTATTTTATTAATTTAAACAATAACAAATTTATTTAACAATACATTAGTTGTTGGTGGTAAAAAACAATTCCACAATTTCTCATTATTTAAAACATAAATTTGCTTTTTTGTTCATACCTTATTTTCAAATAAATCAATAATAAATTAATGAATTATTGTGCAGAGAATATTTAATGAACGCGTAAAGGATACAAAAGTTAACATTTTGATGTATAACAGGAAAAATATCAAAAATGGGAGTCTGATTTTTTTGATAATGATAACAATATTACAGACTTGTGTAATTTAAATCTATCCAATAATTTTGCGTGTAATATAATGTGATCGTAGATCCAATAAACCACCTGTGAAACATATATTTTTTTTATTATTAGATTACATTAGATAAATATCCGAACCTGCTGAAATGGCTGAATCGAAATATTAATGGTTAGTATTTTTAGTATTTATAGTATAGTAACATAGTAGTTTTTATTATTAAAGATCTAAATTTTTATTTGATATTTAAATGATATCACCACACTAATTGAGTCAGGTAATAATTAGTGTAGATTATTATTGTATTGTCACACTTGTGCAGAGTATTTCAAATAATTTCTCAAATCAGTCTCTAAGTTTGCATCACACAAACATAATAATACACTCTATCTGCCAGTAGGTCACAGCTAATACAATTGATTTAACTGGCCTATCTTGAAACAGATAATAAATATATAATAAATAATAATAATAATCAAATAATAATCAATTAATAATTAATTAATCATGAAGGCACAGTGAGTAAGGTGAAGTAAAAGTAGTTAACACGGTATCAAACAATATTATGGCACAAGATGTAAGTTTATTAAAATATAAAATATAAAGTTTTTAAAAGTAAAGTATAATTCAGTGACAGAATATTATCATGTGTTAGGATGTTTATTTTACCATCCCTGAAGTAAGTTTACTTTTCTATCTAATAATAATTAAAATATTTCGATATATTTCATAATATTAAGTAATAATTAATTAACTAATAACTATTAATGAATTCTGATCACTCCCTAAAACTTATACCCGACAATGGTCATATTTATACATTCTCTTTTGTTTACACTTCATCCTTCTCATCTTCATACCTTATCCTTCATCCTTGTACAGTCATCTTTTATTCTCGTACGGTCATTTCACATGGGATAACAATTATCTAAATGTTCATCTAGTGTTACAAATTATCATCCTCTGTGACATTTCACCTGATTACTAATTTGGATTGCCACAATATATTGGTATATCTACATTTTTGCAAAAAACAATATATAACTATAATTATTATTATATTTGTATCTTAAGTAAATTCACATTCTAAATTTATGTATCATGTTCTTTTCTATTTGTTCCATTTTACTGTATTTCCCTTTATTAATTTCTACTAACTTTATACTGTTATTATATTCTCTTATTTCTCTCACCTTTTTTAAATTAATTTTTTCTTTTTTTTTTCTTTTCCAATCTATTTGTAATATTATTTTTAGCTTCTTATAATATCACTTTTTCATACTGTTCCTTTCAATAGTCTTTTAAGTACTCTTTAAAGTTAACCATTCCTTCAATAATTGTTTCCCTGGTCTTTTTTCTAGATTTCAACATTGATGTAACTTTGAATACTAATGATTGTGATATGAATCCCTTGATTAATTTGTGTAATATAATCCTAGGTAAACTTATTTCATCTGTATCTCCCCAAAGCTTTCATAACTCACTTAGAAACCTAAGTTCACTTTTTATTTTGTTTTCCTTTATTTCATCTGTTTGTTTTTGAATTTTTATAGTTAGGCAATTAATTAGTTATTTGTAATGATTTGTCATTGGTGTTTATTCACTCTCTTTATTATTATTGCTTTTATATTCAAACAAATATATATCAGTTTCTTTATACTTTCTACATAATATACATTTTGAACTGTTATATATATGAGATTGATGCTTGAATCTTTTGAGCATTACAGGCAGTTCTCCATTAAAAAGTTTCATTGCAAAACTTCTTTTAATGTAATCTTCTTTGTTTGTATTATCATTTGTTATCTTACTTGGATATAATATTTTAAATGTAGTGATCCAGTCAATTTTTTGTGTTTTTTCATTATCCAAGATTTTTTGCAGTTTCCAACATTATCTGTATCTTATTGTATTTATTCTTTTTAAGGCCTGTTTTATAGGAAGCTCTATGGGTATTTCTTTCCATGTTGAAATTAATGATCTATTTCCAATATTATTGTAATTAATTTTGATCACATAATCCTCTTTTATTGTTTTTCTGTAACTTGTACTAGTTGGTCTGCTAGCATGTTTAAAATCTAACTTTTACATCTTGTATAAAATTATTATTTTCAAACATAATTTTCTGTGCACATATATTCCAATCATTAAATAAATAAATAATTAAAGTCAACAATAATTTTAGATTATATTTTTATTTGTAAATAAAATTAATTAATGATATATTATATTATATATTAATTAATAATTCATTAAATTATATATTAATTAATTAAATCATATTAATTTTAAGTAAAATAAGAAATGGCTACTTAAGAACTTAAATGGAATGCTAATTATCTGTTTCAAGATAGGCAAGTTTAGATTGATGGATTGTTTGACCTACTGGCAGATAGAGTATATTAAAAAATTAGTTTGTATGAGACAAACTCTTAGACTGATAGGTGAAAGTGTTCAAAATACTCTGCACATTTGTAACAATACATAAAGATTTGCACTTGAGAAATATTTTTTATAATGCATGAATTTATGCCTAGTATATTAGTGATCACAGGTCAATACAAAAGATATACTGTACCAAAAAGGAATTCTGATTTTAGCTGATTTATAATATAGGATACAAGAGGATAGTTGATTGTTACTGATTTTTAGTTGATCTATAGTATAGGAATTACCATTTGGTACAGTAATTCTTTTGTATTTGAATAGTGGATTTAGGGTTAGTCAATTAAATAGTATTTATGGGAATCTCCCATACATTTCTATGGAACTTTTATGTAAAAAAATTATATAACAAATCAGATGTGTATTATAATGTGAGAAATGATTTTTGGTGAAACTCCCTTTGGTGATCATAAGTTTAATTCTAATTTAGATTTTGTTCTTACAATATTTAATGGATATAGATATAAAATTTACAAATACATCAGGAAATTTTTTTAGATATAAAATTTCAAATATTATATAAATATTTTGAAAATTTACATCTAAAAAAATCTGTTTTTCAAATTTGCTTGTGGTTCACATGACAGAGAGCAATTTTCACTAAGGTGTTTCTAAGATGGATCAAAAGTCCTGGTTTCTGGTTACATGTTGATATGTGTTTTATTCTTATAGCATCAATATTCTTTGAGATATTCACATTTAAATTCAGACATCCATAAAAAATTTTGCAAAAATCTCTGTGAATATCATATATGGTCAACTCTCGATATAAGAAATTTTACTTGTAAAATTGATTTTCTTGTAAAAACTACTACAATTAGATATATTGGTTTGCACAAGCTAATGTATCAACTTTGATAGTTTTAATAACTTTTTTTGATTAACAATTTGTTACTATATTTGGAGTTTTTTATAGAGTTTTATTAATTGAATTTTTTACTGGTAATTTCAAGTAAATCTTTGTTTTACAAATCAAACAATTGTAAAACATGTTTTAGTTTATCATTAAAATTTCTTAATATTTTTTAAATAACTTTAGTCTTTGTCAGATTTTTAATTTCATCATGTTTATTGGTAATTAGATATATCTTATTTAATATTATTTTTTTAAATTGTATTGCTAGCATTGTTAAATATTAATTTCATTGTTTAAATATTTCTTTTTATTATCTTGCAATAAAATAAAACATGTTTTTGTCATTCTTAAATATCATTATATTTTTTTAATTTCATTGTATTTAATTTTTTTACTTTGTTATAAATAATTCTAATAAAACATGTTTTAGATAATATTATTCATTATCAAATACTATCATATTTTCAAATTTATTGTATTCATTTGCTAATTTTCTAGTTTTTATAATTTATTTTATTTTGTATTTAAAGAACTGAATTCTTACTTGGATATTTTAGTTAAAAAAATTGATTTGAATTAATTATTTTAAAATTGAATTTTCAAAAATATTATTTCAATACACTTTCTGTATATTCTATCTTTAATTTCAAACAAAATGAAGCATCTTTCTGTTAGATTTGTTTGACACACCTTAATAAATTATCAAAAATATAAAATTTGTTTATTAAAACAAAAAAATCCAGAATTGTCAAATAAAACATTAGCAAAGAAATTTATATCAGTACAAGTACACTTTCCAAAATTCTTAAAAATAATGCTTATTGGTTAAATCTTGATCTTAATAACAATGAAGCTAAAATGAAAAGAATGAGAACTCCTAAATTTCCTTTATTAGAGAAAGCTTTAATGACATGAATAGATAATGTTCTTAAAGCCAATTTGACAATTACTGGATTCATTTTAATTTACCAAGCCTAAGAATTTGCAAAACTTCTCAACATTAATGATTTCAAAGCATCTGAAGGTTGGCTAACTAATTTCAAAAGACAAGCTGGTTTAAAAGAATTTGTGCATTATGGAGAAGCAAATAGTGCACCTCTTGAAGATCTTCCAAAATACAGAAAAAAATTACAAAATTTATTGAAAGATTGGCCACTAGAAGATATTTTTAATTGTGATGAAACTGGTCTATTTTGGAAAATGGAACCTTCAAAATTGCTTGCCAGGAATGCAATTGTAGAAAAAAAAAAGAATAAACAAAGAGTTACAGTTCTTTTATGTGCAAATATTACAGGTATATATTAAATTTTTTTTGTCTTTAATAATAAATTTATTTTAACTGTTTTTTTCCTATTTTCAGGTACAGCTAAAATAAGACCATTAGTAATCCATTATTTTAAAACACCTCAGCCACTACATAAAATAAAAAAAGAAGATTTGCCAGTCAACTATTATTGGAATAATAAAGCATGGATGACTACAGAAGTCTGGAATAATTTTTTAATTAATTTAAATAATCAAATGAGCGAAAAAAATAGATCAATTCTTCTTTTATATGACCAAGCATCTGCTCATTGTAGTGAAGAGAGTTTAAAATCAGAAGATTTATCAAATGAGACACTACATCCATTACCTGCAAATACTACAGCACATTTGCAACCAATGGATGCAGGTATAATCCATTCTTTTAAGGCACAATATAGAAAACTTCTGATAAAATTTAGAATTAATCAATTTAATAATAATATTTCAGAAGATATTAATATTAAGCATGCTATAGATTGAATTGCTGAATCATGGAATAATATTAGTTGTGACACTATTTTGAATTGTTGGAAAAAGACAAATATAGATTTAACTTCACAATTTTTAGAGTTTGACAATCCAGAAACACCCTCATCTATTGCTAGCATTATTTCAGATAGCACAATAACTGGTGATATAATCCCATTTCAACAATACAATACTCAAGAAATTCAAAATTTAATTTCTCAATTACTTTATGAAGATGTCATTAATGCAAATGACTATATTGAGATTGATGACTCACTTGAAATTGAAAATATTAATATAACAAATAGAATTATAAATTTAGTTCAAATCTAAACAAACCAAAAAAATTAAACAAAAATTAGCAATCCAAAGTATTGATAATGTTATAAAATTCATAGAGCAAGAGCCAGAATTAAAGTTAAATAATAACCAAATGGAACTTCTTTATAGGGTTCAGCAAAAATTTTTACAATATCAATAACTACATAGAATAGCAAGAATTTATTTATATATAAATTATTTGATATTTAATAATATATTTACTTATTTTCATAATTTTTTTATTTCATTAATAAAGAAGCTTACAATATTTTTAATGCATGTCACATATTAAACATTTTATTTACTCAGCTAACATCAAAAATGTTATTAAGTAAACTCATAGAAAAATTTAAAATACATCTACTATAAACTTTTCAGACTGATTACATTAAAGCTAAGTAATCACTTATTAATTAAATTTTTTAAATAAAAGATTAATTTAATCACTCATTTTTAATTAAATCAGTATAAAAATTTTACATAATATGTATTTTATATTTTTCTACGAGTTTACTTAGTAACAGTTTTAATGTCGACTTATAATTTAAATTTAACAAAAAATTTTTCTGCTTTTTTTTTGGTTATTTTAAAAAGGATACCATGTATAATTGTTTCTTTTAAAAAAATAACCTGTGCCTGGAAAATTTTGACAATCTTGACTAATTTGTAATTGTCAGAATTATTGAAATTGATGCATTAAAATTAATATAATTTAATGTAATTAATTACGGTAATTTTATATGAGTCAGTTTGACAAGTAAATTCTTATATAAAAATAAATAAAAGACATATCATAAAATATTATTAAATCTTATATGCAGCCAATCAAAAAAATAAAAGAGAGCTTCCAGTCACCACCCAATACTAGAGTACTCCCACCAACTCCACCTGTCAAACTTAGAGCCAGAAAACACTTTCTCTAAGTAAGACAAGCAGGCCATCAATTGACATGGATGGTAAATCTACATATAAGTTGGCCACGCATGCCTGGGTGGAATTACCAGCTTGCCTGGGAGTTAATCCATTCCAAGAGATTCTAATGTTAAGTTGTTGTTGCTGCTGCTGTTGTTGTTGTTGTTATTGTTGTTGTGGAAGTGGACCAGGTCTTCTTCTTCTCCTTCTTCTATCTGGGAGTGGGCAAGTTGCAGCAGCAGAGAAAGGTCCAACTTCAATCACCAATCCAAGTCTTCTTGCAGTTGAGCAAGTTACAGGTGCCATTTTTAATAAATATCTAAGGGTAAAAAGTTTTTTTGATATAAGAGTAAAAGATATAAGAAAAGACAAAGGCAAGAAAAAGTGTAAAAGGAATAAAAAGGTATAGGTACCCTTTTTATAATTTTTTTTTGTTTATATCATTTTGTTTATTTTTTTTTTTATTTTGTTAATTTTTTACAAATAAGTATATTAATCTAAAAAATTCTTGTATCAGATAGATTATCAAAAAATAGACAAAATTTCATTGATCATTTTATTGAAAAATTATTATTAACAATATGTTTCTAATTTTCATTTATTATTACTTCAATAAAAATAAAATCATCTTTCATATTATGAAAAAAAGCATATCTGATCCGATATCTATATTGCAAGCCTTCATTAGGGATAATAATAACACACGTGATTCGAAAAAATTATTTCATTTAAATTATTGCATTCCACCCTTCGCTAAAAAAAAAGCTTTATATATTATTTATTAAATTTTTCTATATATGCACATGATTTAATATATCTGAGCTTCGATAAGATATTTATAGGATGAGTAAATATAATTAATTGTACGAATAAATTTCGCTTACTCAATATATTCGAGTAAATATAATAATTTACAAGCAAATTTTGATACATCGTTCTTTTTTTTTTTTTTAATTATCAATTATTCTTGTTACAAAGTTATTCTAGGATGAAACGATTTAATTTATACATCACGCAAGTCATGTTTCTTTATTATTTGTTTGTTTAATTGCTGTTGCTAAAATAATGTTTCTTTTTTTACGATTAAAAGGGCTATCTGCACTAAAAATTGGGAATAAAACATTATGCATAAAACTAATAATATCTTATTATTATTTCATCTCCTCTCCTACTCTCGTTCACTTGTTCTCTACAACTTCTCTCATATTCTCCACCTCCCGTCATCTTCTCGTTCTTCATATGATGATTAAATAAATTCACGAAAACAATTTTAAAAAAAAAAGACTATCCTAAAAAAAATTTGTTAAAATGAAATATTCACTGTAAAATTCGAGGATATATTTTTATGCTAAAATAATTTCATTGCTATATTTCAACCTTTTTCTTGATTTATGAATTTTTCCGTTTTTGTCTATTGTCAAGTTCAGAAATAGACCCAGACTCTAAGTTACCAATTCAGATATCTGTGCAAGATGAAAATTATGGACGGTTCGTTCTCTCTCGTTCCTGTATATTCATCCTTAAATATTTTATATTTTCACTGACGCACTAGCTCTGACCAATTGCCATTTCTAACCACGTTGCAGTTGTATCTCCTTGTGGTGAATATAAAACCCAAAGATCACTTTGGAATCTGTGCTCTTATTAGTAATCATACGAAGTCTTTTTGTTCTGACTTTGTAAATACGGTTCCATGTGCCGTACCAGATAGTGCATTAGAAGTTACACATCGTAGATGTTAACGAAACCTGAGCCACAATATCACGCGAGTACAATCGAATTTTTTTGAAAATGCTGATTCTGTCTCTTTTAAAAAACAATAGAACTGTTTTACTGTCTCAACTATTGAATCACTATTTACCTTCCAAATGTTTTGCAATGCGAACCGAAAATCCAGTAGGCATTCATCTATTTGATGTTCGCCTTTTCTTATCAATACTAAAAGGTCAGTCTAACTTTGGAGAGCCAGAAATCTATCGTTAATTTGGAACCATTTTAATAAATCATGATATAATTCTAAATAATAAAAATAAAAATAAAAAATAAAAAATATGAAATATTATGAAGATATTAAGGAATAAATTATCAAATTAATTAATTAATTAATTAACTAACTTAACTACAGAATCAATAACTAAATAACAAAATTCATTACCTAAATTTATCAATTAGTTAATTCATAAGTTTTTCTAAATTTAAAAACTATTGATTAATCATTCATAATAATTTCCTTTTGATCATTTTATTAAAAACTCTTTAAATCGACTAAATCAATTAATTACCATATAATTGACCGAAATTCACAATTCTATTTTGCCAATTGATAATATTTTCCCTCCTTTCCTCCCCTCTTCTTTATCAAATTTGTTGTTAAGAAAATCATCATCGATATTATTATTCTCATCATTTTCACCAACAATTCTAAAATTTTACAGATTTAATTTTGATATTGAATTCTTTTTTAATCAATTTAGCATTAATCATAATTTAATTTAATTACATCTTAAATACATTTCTATAATATTTCATATGAGGAGATTCTTTATCCTCCGATAGATTCGACCGATAAAATCAAGAATTGACTTGAAACCATATTCATTTAATCGATTCATTACATCGATCAAATGTTCATCAGTTTTACCTCTATAAAATATATAATTTTTAGAAATATTAATATAATTATACGCTAATATATTAAATTAACATCATCATCACTAAATATAGTATATACAGGGTTAAATGCAATGCTTACCCTCAAAATTGAGTAAAAAATGTCTTTCTAAAATATGACAAATATAATGACGACGACACATATGACGAAATGCAAAATACTAAGTCTAGATGTTACATAATTTATGGTGTTAATTAGAATAACATAATTAAGGAATAGTGCGCATAAATTTTTAATTAAAAAAAAAAATAAACTTCCATCTTATATACTATAAGAAGAATGTCTGAAGTATGCCTAGAATGCAATGAAATATGTGATTATGATAAGTGGTGTAAATCGTGCAACTCAAAACATTTTAAAAATGATTTAATAAACGAACAAGCGGAAATGATACAATCGATAAACTTATTCAAGATAACCAACTAAATGCAAACAAATTGGAAGCAAAACAGAATGGATACTTTATGATAGATTTCAAGATATTAAACAAATAGCAAAAGTGGTTATGGTACTATTTATTATGCTAAGTGGATTTGATGGATTGATTTATAATTGGGATATAGAAGTGGCTTTAAAAAAATTTGATGGTATTGTAGATATAAATTTTTTTGAAAAATATAATATATTAATAAAAATATTATTTAGATGACGAACAAATGGTAACTTTTCACCACCTACGTTTTATGGAATTACAAAAGAACGAGAAACTCTCGAATATATGATGGTTTTAGATTATTATTCTGGTGGAAGTCTTAGGAATTATTTAAATAATAATTATATCGATTGGAGAGATAAGTTAGGAAATTTAAAAAATTTAGCTTATAAATTTTCAAAATTTCATAATATAGTTCATCGTGATTTTCATCCCGGAAATATTTTAAAAGATAAGTATTTTATATATTTTCCAGATTTTGAGTAAATCAATTACAACAAACATAAAAAATCACCAAAAGAATACCTTCCCGGAGTATTACCATATATGTATATAGCACCTGAAGAAAAGAATATACAAAAGCCGCTATGTTTATTCATTTACATTTGTTGCTTATGAAATAATCACTGGATACACGATATGCAATGGGTTGGAAATTCTTATGCGATGTTGATGTCCGAATTGTACATCGCGGTCGCACGGATGCTCTCATCTACGCAAGCAACAATTTGTACAGCAATTTGTGTTTCCCCGAAGCCACTTGTCACATAGACTTTTTATATGTTTGTCCTATAAAAAAGTTTTTTTGACAATAAAAACACTGACACTAAAAATCTGACCTCTATGACCACCATATTTAAGTTTCGATTAGAAATTACAAATTCGGGGTCTGCAGAAATAAATTGTCTTTCTTCAATGACCAGTCTGCATATTGGATGATTTCTGATTTTGAGAGATACAAACTTTTAGCAAAATTAAGCACCTCACAACGGTGCTTTCCTATAATTGCTTACATTAACTTCAAGGGCCAGTCATTCAAGTCAGCGATACGAATTAGATCGTCCACCAATGTGTCAGTTTTAGACTTCACTCTCAGCAGTTCAATCACTTCTACCTGTATTTTCTTTCCACTTTCCTAATTTTTGCCATAAAATACCATTTGCCTTTTCAACTAAACCTTGTGATTGAGGATTTTTTTTATTTCTTTAATTTCCTTATTAATTTTTACAATTCTTTCTTATTATTATTCATTATTATTTATTTATTTATTATTTATTATTACTTAGTATTTATTGTATTAGTTTTGGAATGGACATATATTCATGCAGTTATTCTTTTTTGTACAATTAAATTAGCATCTTAGAATGGTAATAATAATTATTAACTTAGAATAGCAAAGATAGAAAAGGTTAATTGATTATCAAAATGTACCCTAAGTACCTCAATTAGAGTCCTGATCTCCTTCACACCTTAAAGAAGGCACAGTTCCTCAATAGAGGTTTGATTATCCCTGGACTATAAAAGAGGTTGAGCGCCTTAATTAAAGTCCTGTGCCTTAGAAAGAAACATGTATATAAGGACAAGAGAAATTATCTTGTCCAAGTCAGTTTGTAAAGTTCATACAATTCCTATTTCTTTTGTTTTAATAAAAATAACAATTATTTTATACTTTTGTCTTAAAGTATTGCTGAAATAACCAAAGGAATCCTGTATATCCAAACTCACCTATTGTTCTTTTATTTTGATTTATTGATTTTTGATTATTTTTTAGTTTATAGTTATTTTAATTTTGATTTAATTATTGATTTAGTTATTTGATTCGATTTAGTATTTTTATTTATTGATTAGTTATAGTTATTGATATCTGTTGGTTAATTATTTAGATAAATTGACATTATTCTTGTTTAATTTAACTCTTTCTATATTTCATATTTTATCTTTGATATTTATAATCATTCACATAATTTAACCAACACAAGTTCACTACAAAGCTAAACCACTATAAATTAGTAAAGCTTTCTCTCCCAGGTAGTAACAGTGTTTAAAGATAAAAAAAAGATTTTTGATAAATTGATGACATAAGTTAAAAAATAGCAAATTTCTTTTATTTCTTTTCTAGAAATTTCTTTGAGAAAAGAAAATTTTTTTATGTAAGATAGATATTGATGACGAATCTTTAATTAATTAATGAAACGATTGGAAAATTTTCTCATGAAGTTAGAGTTTTTTTTATTATTTTATTTTTTGATAATAATAATAATATAAAACAAAGACACATAAAAGAAAAGTTTGATGCATTTCTGCATAATAAAAGTTTATCGAGTCTATCGTTCGTGATGTATCTTTACAATCAAGAGTCGAGTTCATCGTTAATCTAGAAACTAAAATCTTCTTATTTTATGTATTTTTATATATATATATTTTTTTATATTTAGCCGTTAGGTTATGACTAATTTCTTCTCGCCCGCTCATTGCGCAAACCAATCCTGTGAAATTTCGCAGATTATCAATCCTCACCAAATTCGTTTAGGACAAAGAATATTTACAGCTATTTATGTTACCAAATTATTTTTCAAGATCCCAATCATTTTGCTATGCCGAAAATAATTTGGGCAACATATATAGTCACAGCCTAAAGGAGTTCCTTCACGAATACGAGAAACATTCAAAAGAAAATCGGGAAAAGATGAAGGAGTCTCTAAAGGTATATGTTTTTTTCTAGAATGTTAACTCTCAAGAACACCTAGATTATTTTTATCTCAAATAAATTATTATGCTCAATAACCTGATTACAATCCTCTTTTGATAGCTTTCCTTTGAATGGAAAGACCTTTGGAGTAATACTCCTTGAGCTTGGGATTTTTTTTTGGATATTTGGGGAATGAATAATATACTTAGTTTGACTTTTTGAGAGAAGAATTAGAAGGTGTATTTACCCTGCCGATATTTTTTTTTGACATTGAAGATTCTTCACAGTTTTCCAACATGAAGTGTCAAAATTATATGATCTAATATTTTGGATTTTAATAATTGCTATCCCTAATGCATTAATGCTGGAGGTAAATAATTATTGGAAGAAATTTTCAATATATCCATTTTTTTCATTTTTTTTTTTAATAAAATTTATTAATTAGATTTATTCATGTTTCAGTAGGTAGTGGTATTGGAATTACATGGAGTGGTCAATTTGATGTTCACACTGTATAAAAATTTATTCATGTATTGTTAAACACCAGAATTATTGATTTGGAAATATTGGAAATATTAGATCATTCTGTTTTTACTTCGTGAACTCTCTTTGTGCAGCGGCTCATACTTCTGCCTGCGTAAAATAATTAAAAAAAATAAATTAAATTATAGGATATGTCAATCTTGACAAAAATGTAAATGATGAAAGGAAGAAAAATCAATTCAAGATGTAAAAAAAACTTTAAAGATTTGTTGAAGGAGTAATAATATATAGCCTAATAGAGTGAATGTATAATTATATATGATATGATCTTAAACTTCCATAAATAAAAAAAAATAAATATTAAATAATTTTTCCGTGATGAAACAATTCGGTTTTTATCATTATTATGAAAATTAAAACTTAAATATGAAAAAATTATTTAATTAAAATTTTAGTGCAACTTTAGTTAATAACTAAACAGAGATATTGCATTCGTTTAAAATCAAGATCTGACTATTATTATTTAATAAAATTGCGAGCTATATAATGCTAACGGCTGGTTGCTAAATTAATTAAAATTCATAATAATAATAATTTAAATTTTTTAACTTCTAACCTGAGAATATGTAAATATGATATTTTTTGTTTAAATCATTAAATAGAATGGACGTGATAGCATATATATAGAATACATTTAATATTGTTAGTTCTTTGGTCGTTCATTTGTTAAATCATTGTTCTTTTAATCTATAATTCATAAATATATGAATTATTCAATTTTAAGTATTATCTTTCACTTCCAGATATTCTAATTATTTCTCTTTTTTTGCTTTTTTTGCTTTTTTTACTTTTTTTGTAAATAATAATAGCTAAAATTAAAATTAGAATAACTGCACCACCACCAGTTGCAAGCCCGACCACTAAAGCTTTTGATGATTTTTTGGTTTTATTAATAACAGGAGGATTAAAAGTTGTAACCCATTTATTACTTGTTATATCATAAAGATATACATCTGAATTATATGAGGAATTTATCCATGTACTATTTCCTATAAAATTTAAAATAAAATGACATTAATTATATTAAAAAAAATGATTAAATATTAAAATATACTTACCAACTACGAAACCAAATGTAATTATCATATAATTATAATATAAATTTGCTTCATGTCCATATATGAATGGTGGAGAATTGATTTTGGAACTTTCTGGGATGGACCATTCAAAAGGAGATTTATTTGTATCCAACGTAGCAAGGTTTGGACTAACGGAGTGAACATTACTAAATTCCCCTTCAAATGTACAACCTCCAAATATAACAATATACCCATCTGGTGCTATATAAAATATTTATTGTATTTTTAATCTAATTTTATGTTTTAAAGATGAGACGTGATTTAAATAAATTGGGCACCCACTTAACACAGAAGTATGAAACCACCTTGAATCAACAGTTTCACCAGTGGTATTCTTAAAAATAAGCATATTAGTTGAAATATTTTATATATTGTATAATTAATACTAACACATACATACCATTTCTGACCATTCATATTTATTAGTATCAAAGAGTCTAATCTATTTGAGAATAGTAAAGAATTAAATATCAATATTTACAAAATAATTTATTCATTTTAATTGCTTACATTATTTATATTTACAGGAGTCATTATTGTAGTATTAGCAAGATATTCGCATCCACCAATATAAACGATAATTCCATTTGATAAAATATTGGCTGAATAACTAGCAATTCGCGAAGGAAGATTTTCTTTTATACTTAAAGTTGTCCAAATCATTGAAGTGGTATTTAATATATTCATATCATTGTAAACTGTTCCTATATATTCTGATTTCGTTGCATTAGTGGCATTATAACCACCAAATATATATATAATTCCTAAACTATCAATTACTCCTCTCGTATTCTGTCTGGGAGGAATATCACCAGTAATTAATGGTATATCCCATTTTTTAGTAGGATAATTATATGTGCAGACTAGGGATGAAAAATTATAACCTTTTTTATCAAAGATAAATCCTCCATATAAAAAGATTGTAGAATTATCTGGACTAACGCTAGCAGTTGACATTAATGTAGATATGGGAAGATTCCCTTCAGGAATTAAATTCCACGTCAAGTTTGTATTATTAAATGACTTTAACAAATCCAAATAAAATAATTCATACGCAGGTTCATATTTATCATAAGTCGTTATTACTCCACCAAATATTAAGAGTTGATTATTGATTATTGCACTATTATGATTGGCTCTGACGCTTGGTTTATAGCATAAAATGGGATTTATTAATAAGAAAATGTTAAAAATGAAGCCGAGAGTGAGATACATGTTTTATGGATTCTATACATTTTTTATTACTCTTCTATTATTATAAAAAAAAAATAGTGTCACCAAATAATCCAATTTTAGTATAAAAATGAATAACGTTTAAGCAGCTTTTTAATCTTACCGGATCTATAATTTAGTAGTCAATACAAATATAATGATTTTAAAGATATAATTTATATAATTACAGTATATAAACAATGAAAGGCTTGTATAACAGGAATCTTGTGATTTTTTTATTTGTGATTTTTTACTTTTAATATATTTATTTATTTGAATAAAGAACGTGGTGCTATGCAAACAATTTCCTTTTCAAAAAAAAAAAATTCCCTAATATTATTTCCACACTGGCCATTTTTCTAATATCCTAATCCCAAATGATAATATATCTCATACTCGTAATTAGGAGGAGACAAAAATTTTTATCTCACGAATGGAAGTAGATTAAATTTTTATTTGTTTATTTTTTTCCGTAAAAATCAAAAGATTTTCATGATGTGTTTTTCGTGAGATGAAACATCATCATTATTACTATAAATGAAAAAATCTAGAATATTTTGTTTATCTCTAAGCAAATTAAAGATCTGATGAAGCCCAATTTTGGGTGGTATTGTGTGTTTTTTTTGTGGGGAACGATTTTAGATGGTGGTCGTATGTGATTAGTGCGTATTCATATTTGTTATGTGTTGTGGATTTTGTGACATTTGGGGATTATGTACGGTCCAAGTATGGTCTAGGCTCGTCCAGAAGAGTTTGTCTTGTTTTTTACAGATTAGAATTGTCTAAAGAGTGTAAATCGTATACTTATAAGAGATTACCTAATCAGCATATATTTGGAAATGCAAATTGCTTAGTAATCGAGAGGATCCGATGTTATATTCGACAATCACAAGCTGTGCAAATTATATTTTTATAAATGTTTTTTATAATTTTATGTGACTCCATAATCATAGTGCCAAGTCGCTCCATCAAGCTCAAAAGTTATGAGATGCACTTCGCGGTATGATCAATTTGTTCCTTTGACGATCACCATTTATTGTGTAACTTTATAAACATACTCATACTTTATAATTATATAAATAGCCCAATTATCTTATTTCCAGCATGAGTAAGATTGGGATTGGCAATGTAAATAAGCATCACATTTGTTATACTACATTTTTTAAAAAAGACAAAAGAGAAACTTACTGAATACCAGCCTTCATGGGCAATGAATTTACCCTTCAGAAATATTACTTGCCCAATCTCAAAGTCTTCTATATTGTTTTCAATTTCTTGGCTTAGTGGAATAAAAACCTTTATTTGTAAATAAATAATTCCATATCATTTAATCTTGAAATTGCAGTCATTTCTTTTATAATAAATTCATTTGCATTTCATTCATTACAGTCATGCAAATAACAAATTGCATGTAATTTTGCTGACATTCTAGAATAATAAATAGAAATAATAATATTAATTTAATTATTGTAGTATAGAAATCTAGCTCATCATTTAATTAAAATATATATATATATATACAGTATATTATTAATTATGTAGATTGAAAAAATAAAAAAATTAATAATAAAATATTTATTAAAAAAGATATTGCAACATTTTATTCATTTCATTTTTTTCAAAACATTGGAATACACATGTGAAAAGGAAGTAATTTAAATTGACTTGTATACATGAAAAAGAATATATCAAATTTATCAAATAATTATTATGAAAAAAAACTATTTTTTATTTATTTTTGTAGTAATAAATAACAGATAAGGATTATCACTATAGAAAACTATTTTTGAGTGATAAAAAAATAATTTTTATTTTGTGATTATCGAAAATTATACTACTAATACTATACTATAGAAATAAATAAAACATTTTTTTTACTATTTTTCTATAAGCGATAAGAAATAGTAAAAAAAATTTTTTTTTTTAATATTTTTAAAATTTTTAAATAAAAAATGATAAAAACATTATTTTTTAACTATTTTATTTATTATCACTTATAAGCGATTATAGAAATAGTCTATTTTTATTTGTGATAATAATAAATAATCACTAAAGTTTAATTGCATGTGATGATCGTTATAAAAAAAATTAATTTCTTACTATTTTTATTTATTTTTATAAGCAGTAAAAATATTCAAAAATTATATAAATGCCTGCTATTCTTTGGGTGGGTACGTAGAGGATTCTTCTAAATCTTCGATATCGAGTACGTTTTCGATCACGTACTCGAAATCGATTACTATTATAACCTTTTTTTTCCATTTCGGGTCACGAAAATATTTCCAAAAAAGAGCATTTTTGGCAAGTGATTGAAAATTTTTTGCTTAAGGTCTTACCAATATTCACCAATTGGGTGAAGGTATTTTGTGCCGTGACTTCACCGAAAAAGGAATAATGATGGGTAGAAATCAAATTGATCAAATTTAAAATTATCTCTTATTTTAAACCAAGTTAAATAATACAAAAATATCTAAAAATAATAATTTTTGCGTAGTTAATATAGTTGTTTTGTGGTTAAATTCTTCGGCTTTTCTTATTTGTTCATTATTATTTAAAAATTTCCACAATATTTTTCAACTTCATACAATTCTTCAAAAGTGGGTCGAGCAACTCGGGGAATATAAAATGGTATTCTTGGTCGTAATTCGATCGTTACTTAAAGAAAATCATTACCTCAAACATTTATTCTATTACATTCCACAGTTAGTTGAGTATCATCTATTGTTTCACTTCCACCTGTCCATTTACAAGTCATTTTTTTTGAACCATGCTGAGCAAGTATATTCTCGATTGCATTTTGTGCATATTTCTTTAGGTCTATTTTTTGTTCACTTGTAGTAGAAGTTTTTTTTTTTTTAAAAAAAAACAGAAATCCAACTGTAAAGAATAATAAATCAAAAAAAGTATCTGAATTTACGTTTAGATGTAAAATGTTTTAAATGAAGAATATGTCAAAATTTCAAAATCTTATTTTTAGTTATGATGTTTCATTAACGTAATATTCTAACTTAATACGTAGAACAAGTTTACTAGAATAAATTTAAATGGTGCCAAAGTTTGTTTCCTTGGAGATAATATTCCATTATATATTCATTACAATTGTTTAATTTTTTATCCATCAGAAATTACAAAAAAAATAAATAATGGCTTGGTCACCGATCATTATTTAATGGTAATTTCGGGTTCTTTCTTGCTAAACATTATAAATTAGATTCATGTTTACCAATACATAAACCATTTCTTTCATAAAAAAAAAAAACGAAATTATCTTTTTTTGACATTTATCAATTCAACTCAACTCAATTCTATTAACTGTTATGGTTGGCAAAATTCTATCTTAATAATTTAAAAATAAATATACATATTTTAAGAAGTGATGTAATACTTACACAAGTTTTAATGTTCTGATTCGCTCGAGTTAATCACTATTAAAAATGAAAAAAAAATTAGATTTTCGTAAATTGGGCATTTTTATAGGGTTTTAGCTAATCCTAATTTATAGGAATTTCATATCTTTTTTGAACCACTTAGAGAGAGAATATTTTAATAGATGTTTTGAATTACCTATACATTGATTCTTAGATTCATAGATAATATTTTTATTAAGTAAAAAATTGTGACGGGAATTTAGTATAATTTTGACTAATTGGAATAGTTAAAGGAAAGTCCCTCAGTGATTTTTTGATAAAAATTTCAGGTGATTTGGTTAGAAATTAAAGGAATTTACTAAGTAGGAAATCGAAATTTCGGTTTTGTTAATTATTTTGCACAACTGAGTGTAAATTATTAGATTATTTGGTCAATTATAATTTATTATATTATCACTAGTAAATTTTACAGTATGAACAAGAAGTTCGAAAAAATTGTAAAATTTATATAAGGTATAATGTTATTGTATTCAATTAGCAGAAAAATAGAAAACAAATAAATAAAATTAATATTTTTAAAATTACTTTATATTATTTTATTATTTCCATTAATAGCTCAATAGCATTGACATTCCCATTTTCTATTGCTTTATTTAGCCAGTAGATAGAATTTACATTATCTTTTTTAGTTCCAAGTCCTTCGTAAAAGCATTTTCCAACCTCGTATTGACCATAATTATAATTACATTCCGCAGCCTTCATAAACCATTCAAATGCTTTCACTTGATCCTTGATAATCCCATAACCATTTTTATAACAATTTCCTAAATAATATTGAGCTATATATTCTCCCTTTTCGGCTGCCTTTAAAATCCATTTAAATGCTTCCTGATAATCTCTTTCCACACCTATACCATTGCTATAACAATACCCAACATTCCACATTGCATGAGTATTTCCAGCAAAAGCAGATTTCATATACCACAGAAATCCTTTAGCTGCATCTTTTCGTGTTCCAATTCCATCTATATAACAAAAACCAATCATACTTTGTGATACGAGAAGTCCTTTCTCTGCAGATTTTAAATATATTTCAAATGCTTTTTCATGATTTTTTTCAACATAAAATCCATTTAAATAACAATTCGCTATATCAGCAGCTATAAAAAAGGACCCTTCATTAGCAAGTTTAGAATAAATCTGAAATGCCTTTTTCTCATCCTTTTCAACGCCTGTGACACCTAAATGCATATCTGCAAGAAGCATGGTTCCAATTTCTTTGTTGATATTGTATAGCTTCATTGAGTATGGAGAATTAGAGGAGGAGGCATCAATTTTTTCATTGGCAGCTATGCTAAAGAATTTAAATGCCATTTGGTTATCAGTAACAGTCCCAATACCACTCTTGTAAAAAGATCCTATCATGCTAGTGAACCAAGAATGTGATGGATGGCTAATCATTTCATATAGAACTTCAACTGGATTCTTTTTATGCTCTTTAATATAATTTTTCATCATAATTGGTTGTGAATCTGCAAACTGGTTTTTAATACAATCAACAAAAATTTCAAATAAATCTTTAATAAAAACTTCAAATTCTGCTAATTTATTGACGAAAGGGGGATCTGAATGAACTTTTGGTTCGTTTTGTCTTAAAGAACAGAATTTTATAGTCAATAAATATTTTATAAGTTTCAAAAACATGTAAAACAATATAAAAAATGTAACTTACATATTTAGCTTTTCTAATTTAACAGAAATAATTTCATCTGTAACATTGGGAATTCGTGATTGAGATGCTTTATTTTCAAAACTTGCATCGGAGATAACGATTTCGGAAAGATTTTTAACCACTTGGGAAATGTCTGGTCGTGAATTTCCATTGTGTTTCCAGCAATCTGATAAAGAGAATAGATTTAATTTATATTTATATTGCCTAATAAATAATTTTAATAAATTGTTATAAATTTATACCAGTATATATTTCTTTGTATTTAGGAGGTGTTCCAGGTGTAACCATTTCTCTTTTTCCTTTTACAATATTATTTAACAAATCAACATTTGACAAAGATTCCATTTCGAAAGGGGGATTACCACTGGAAATTTCCCATAGAATAATTCCCAAACTGAAAATATCCGAACTCTTATTTTTACCAACTGTGTTAAAAAATTCTAAATATTGAGGGTCAATATATTGAATTGGGCCAAGAGTATTTGTAAGGAATCTTAAAGATTCAGGCATAATTTTCGTTAATCCAAAAACATTAAATTTAATGATCCCATTATTAATAAGAATATTTTCAGAATTCTAATTAAATTATAAAATGAAAGAAAATTAAAAATAATTCATTTTTATTATTTATTTTTAAGTAAGAAATTAATTACCAATCTTCCATGAATAATATCATTAGAATGTAGAATCTTTAAGACATTGGTAATTTGTTTTGCAAGATTTAATTTCGCGTTCCAATCCAGTTTTTGGAAATTTGTTTTTAAATATTGACGAAGGGAACCGTTATTAATATATTCAAGAATAATCATATAATTATCGGTGCTCTCTATAAAATCATATTAATTAATTAATCTAATCTTTAATGCTTATTATTTGTAAAAATATACCTTACCTTGCTTCGTAATGCCATAAAATTTAAGAATGTTGTCATGAATTTCCAATTTTCGATATCTTTTAATCTTTTTCAATTAAAAAAAATGAAAAAATATTAAAAATATTAATAGCAAATTCAAAATAATAGAATAATAAATAATTTAATTTAACTTACTTCATTTCTTAAATTGTCCAACGTAAATTTATCATTTAACGTAAAGCATTTAAGAGCAACAGTTTTTTGAAAATTTTTAAAAATGGCTTTATAAACATTTCCACTAATTAATTTTACATCTTCAAATTCAGAATATTGAAAAAATGTGATGTTTTCTTTTTGAAGGGTATCTTCAATAATCAAATTGTCCATCCAGTCTTCCCATTCTTTTTCGTTTATCTTTTCTTGGGACATGAATTATTATAAATTTTAATAGAAAAAAAATATTGTGAATAAAAAAAAATTTATACACAATTAGCTGTATTTGTATTATTTAAATACACAATAAATATTTTATCAATTTTGTGCAATGTTTCGAGGAATTCTGGGAGATCAAGTTTTTTCTTTAATTAGCAATTATTAGGAATAACGGAATAATTGAATGATTCTAATTTTAACCAAATCTAATAAATTATGTATTTAATTCAACAATTTATAATTTTTCAATAGCTCAAAAATAATTTATTTAAAGACTTTATATCATAAAATTGATTTTATTTATTGAAATGTTAATACATATAAAATAATCATTTTTTAACAATCTTTCATAATAACTAATACATTAATTTTGACTATCGTATCGGAGCTAAAATAACATACTGTATAGTACGACTTTTGCTGAGAATTGAATTTCAAATATTTACATTTTTCAATGAAAACAAGATGCTATATCATTTGTTTCCATATAAAGCCAAATCCTTCAATTCTAAATTATCCCAAGCTAATTTTTTGAAAAACAATAAATGAATATTGTAAAGTATGTAACCATATTTTTATAACTGTTTGTAATATGTTTTTATAATACGCTCGTACATTCAAAGTTATATACTGTACAAAGGTAACAAAGGTGTTAGTGGTGTCAAAAGGTGCAAAGGCATATAAACTGTGTTATAGATAAAATTATTATGTATTGCATAGTATTATGAATTTCAGATTCACCCTTTCTCTACAAATAAACAAAATAAACATGAAAAGAATAAATATATTTAAAAAAAATATATTGAATTTTAATTTAGTTGATTTTTGCTGATTTTTTTGTTTATTTTTTTTTTTGAATCAAAATGCTGAAGTCGATTCACTAAAATTACAATGAAGAAATTGGAATTAGCTTATGTTTGTACATTGTTAATTTAATGACTATGTTTACATTTTACTGTATATACAGTATGAGACATGTGACAAAAATGATTTTCTTCACTAGATTAAACATATTAAATTTATCATTTTTTGTTTACCAAATGTCTTTTTCAACGAAAAAAAAACGAACTTTATTACATAATGTCAAAGAATTATGTAAACTTACAAATATCTAATATCTTCAATTTATAGAAAAAAAAATAAAAATAAAAAAGGTTAATTAAAGGAACAGTCGAGGGCTCTTAGTCAATATAAGGAATGACATATCTCTTTCTACAAAAACTTTGGCAAGAAAATTGGAAAATATGAATATAAAAATATCGTACAAAATTATTGGAAGGCACCTTGCAAGTATTGGATATTTAAAAAAACTTCCCAAAGCAACCCCTATGTTAACAAGCCCACAAACAAAAACGTATAGAATGGGCAAAAAACACATTAATGATCGATGGAATAAAACAATATTTACTGATTAAACTTTTTTTCAACTTTTTAGAACATTGAAGAGCGTCGATGTAAAGGGGAAAGACCGGTCGCTGTATCCTAAGATCGTATAAATTATGGCTTGGGGTAATTTTGTATAAAAGGAAAAACAAGTTTATTTCGTTTTAAACAAATTATGAATTCTGAAACATAGTAATTTATTTATATTTCCTATTACCTTTTAAATGAAGAAAGTTTTGAATTATATAATTCTACATCAAATCATAATCAAGAATTGGGAAAGTAATTCTTAATTCACCTCGTAATTCAAATTTATTAATTTATAAAAAAATAAAATAAAAATTTTTTTCCACTGCTTCAGATTTTCTATTAACTTTAAAATTATCAATCTGATAATTTTTTATACGTTTTTATAGTTAGAACAGCAACTAATTTAAAATTAAATATCCAACTATCGAAAATGAAACAATCATTTGTTTTCATCCATTGATTATTATTATAAGTATTATCCTATGCTAAAGGATAATAACCTTTAGTTCCTTTAACTTTTGCCATTGTACCCAAAGTAGTTGTGGAGAAAAACCATTTCTAGTTCCACGCTAAATTATCAAATTCACAACTAGAATTTTCTGATCATCATAAAATACTGGTCGGTTCGGTCATATCATAAATTTCATGAAAGTTACGAATGTGCAGTAGGCGTAAAGTATTTTACAATGTAATTTTTATGTATTTGTATTTGAAACTGCCCTTTATTAATATATATAAATATTGCTATCTAACTACCTAAGTTAGTTTATTTCTAAACCAACTACATGAAGGTGAGTAGATGCACACGGTTCGTAGAGATAAAGACACTTTAAAAGTTTGTTTGAATATTGTTTCCATTTCCTAAAAGTTTAATTAAATTGTTTTATATAGATCATATCGTATTTATTTAGTATTTTTAGTTGTACTTTTAATAAATATCATGTCATGAATTGATTTTAATATTTAAGAAATCAAAAAATGGTTTAATTAATTCCTTACCCTTTATGATCACGCCGAAATTAAGTAGTTTGAAGACCTTGGGTACTTGGATAAACACAAATCAATAAAGCAAATCTTGATTTTATCCAAAAAACAAATTTATGTTAAGAATAATGGTAATATAGCAAATCAGTATGTTCAAGGTTGAGAAATTTGTGTCTAGATAAATTTCTTGCCACTAAATTTATATTAATTATTATAATGTGCTAACTGTACTGAGTATAGCAATTTATTATTTATAGAAATCACTTAGAACGATTATCAATCAAAAAGAACTATATGAATATTGTATCAAAAAAAAAAAAATCAATTAAAATGTATAGTAATAAGAAATCCAACCCCTAACCTTAATCTTAACCAATCCTTGACCCTAAACCTAATAAGCTTTCTTATGAACGCGCCTTTAATAAAAAGTTAAAAAAGTATAATTACAACTTATTAAGATAATTCCAATCGTACTACTGTAAAATAAATGTGGTGTTTACTTTATCATAAAATATTTATTTAATAGAAACAAATACAAAAAAAAAAAATTTTTTTTTTTCATTGTTTAACAACTTCAAATACTTCATAATTCTCAATTGAATATTTTGCCAATTTTCTAATAGGTTTTTCATAAATTCTGTAAATTTTGGAACAATAACCACAATCTAAATTAAAATTAAATTGATCACTATATAAATTAAAATCATCATATCCAAACCTTGGACCACAATTCTTTTGACTATTTTTGCATACATTAAGAATTGCACGTTCAGTTTTGACTACTCTGCTAAGAATTGAATTTTGAATTTTACCATTTTTTAATGAGAAAATGAAACTGTCATTTGTTTCCATAAATTGCTCGTCATCATGAGTATTATCCCATGTTAAAGGATTATAACCTCCAATAATTTCATCGGTTCCTTTAACTTTCACCACAACGACAGTACGAGCGTGATCATGGCAGGTATTCCAAAATGTTTGTGGAGCGAACCCATCTCTAGTTCCACGCAAAATTAATACAAACTTATAGGGAATATTTGTTGCTGGATAAGTAGTTGTTTCACGATCGATCCAACTAGAGATTTCCGCTGCATGATCTTCAGAAATGATAGATGAAAAAGGTTCTTTTGATCTTGCTGGTAAAACAATCGATTTTACTCGTCGTTCAGGAGCTACTACAATATGTTGATTGAGATCTTCCCAAAGTTGTTTATCAAGAATTTTTTTATAAGGCCTAATTTTATCATAAATATCAATATTTTTAATATGAAAATAACGAATAAGTGGTAGGCATTGTTGTAAAGTAGTTTTTAACGTGAGAAAATTTTCCTTCGTCCAGTCTTTTAAGTTTGTAGGGAGAGTAGGATTCTGAGCAATTCCCCACTTGATGCTGTAGTCCCAAATTTCAACTTCGTTCATTTTTCAAATCATCTCGTTTGAGAAGTGATACGAATGCAGATTCTGGAAGAGAAATGAAATCCGAATCAAAAATAAGATTTGGATGGTTGACTATAATATCATTACAAA
This sequence comes from Diversispora eburnea, assembly GCA_910592015.1. NCBI lineage: Eukaryota > Fungi > Glomeromycota > Glomeromycetes > Diversisporales > Diversisporaceae > Diversispora > Diversispora eburnea. Next base: position 15,822 of record CAJVPK010000204.1, on the reverse strand, counting down.
AATTTTCTAAATCTTTAAAGTTTTGTATATCAAAAATTGTTTGGTAAACTAAAGAAAAACGTGTTTTCAACCAAGAAGCTTTATCTTCAATAAGAATAGTTTCTAGTTTTTTGGATAATTCCTCAAGTTCAAATATATTGGCTGCTTTCATTAAGTTCAAAATAAATCTGGGTTCAACTTTCTCTAAGTTAACAGTACCACCATAAATATATCTACATATTATATATATATATATATATATATATAATAATAATAATAATCATTAATTATTACTATTTAATTTATGTATTTAAAATGGTTATAATGTAACTTACTTGAGAATAATATCAAAAACCTCATCAGAAATATTAGATTTAATTATTGTTTTGTTATTGTTCTCATCGGGGTTGAGGTTTTCCAATTCTTTACGAAAATAAAGTGATCGATATTTCAATACGCTCGAGTGAGCAGTATAAGTTTTCTTATCTTTGGATTCGATAATCACATTATGATTATCTTTGTCATTAAGAAGGAGTTCAGTTAAATTTTGAGATAATTTATCAAAAAATTTTAATGAAATTTTTCTTTTTTGTGAATTTGATAAAACAGAAGTGAAATGCGCCTTTTTATTTGCATTTCTTATTGATGTCAAAACGGAAGGCAAATATTTGAACATTTTGAACATTTGAAGGGACATTTTCTTTCAGCGTTGAGTTAAGGTTGATTGGGAATTATGAATTTGCAATAACTGAGGATAACAGTTAGCAGATAATCAGATCAGATTATCAGATTCTGAGAAATATTAACATCATTTTAATTAGAAAATATCAAAATTGTATACCTACAATTAACGTATAATTTCTTTTTCTTTATATGCGTAATAATATGTTAATAATTAAACCATAATTGTAATATTTTTGTTTAAATAATCGAAAATAAACCTTGTTTCAACATTACCATTTGTCACAATTGTCACTCAATATTCATGTAAATTGATTTTTCTACCAAACAACTCCAAATAATTTCCTTTAACATACAATAATACATAGCATTACATTATCATTTATACATCAAATGACAAACGAAATGTTTTATTTTTATAATTGATTAGTTTCGAATTTTATTAACAAATGTTTCTACTCCAAAATACTCTCCGTCATTTGCACAAATGATAATATCAATCTTAGTTCTGAGTTACTTTTTTTTTCTGATTCTCTTTGTAATGAATTTTTACGTGTAATTGATGCCAAAGACATTTCTTCACAACTAAATGTCTTCACAACTAAATGGAATAGGGTCGCATTAATTCTACCATGGAACTTTATGCTTACCGATGAACTTGATCTCCTCACACGTTAAAAAACAATGCTCATACTTACCGATGGACTTGATCTCCTTACACGTTAAAAACAATGCTCTTATTGACAATCGTACAAAGTTTTGACTAGGATCTCCTTTATGAATATGGTTTCAATTTTAGTGAAATTGGGAAATAGACCAGTCTCAGCATCATTTCATCAAAATGCTTATGCCATTATTGCTGGATGCTTATTACGTGTAGCTGATTTAAAAATTGAAATTTATATATTATATTCTTACAATATATGTCGAGGTTACATATCACACGAGTGGCATTAGCTGATTTTTTTTTTTGCGAGCTTGATTTGTATTTACCATCACTAATTTATTGATATCGTTCTATAATTATGCTAAGTCTATATCCGGAAATTAGAGAATATTGCTTCAGTTGATCCGAAGCTGAATTTTTTGAACATATGGATTCCTGGCTCTTTTAAATAATCACATAACAAACAATAAGTTTTGCTGTTTCAACTATCGAACCACCACTTGTCTTCTGCGAGTGGACAATACTGTCTGAAAATCTAGTAGGCATCTATCTGACGTTCACCTTCTTTATCCATATTAAAATGTTCTAATTTTGGAGAATCAGTGAAATGCATCGTTAATTTGGTAGTAACCTGATTAAGCTCCTCTTTGACAGTTTTCTCTTGAATGGGAGAGCTTGGGCTTTTTAGATATTTGAGCATAAATGATATATTTACTTTGACTTTGAACCAGAAGAATCGGTACTAATCTCTGATTGTGATGATTCATAGCGCAGATATGCCAACATAAAGTGTCGAAATTACATGACCATATAATATTTTGGATTTATGGATAACGTTATAAGGTAAATGATTGTTGGAAGAAATTTTAATATATACATTATTTTCATTTTTTTCATAAAATTTATTTAATTGATTTATTCATGTTTCAGTAGGTGGTGGTAGTCAATTCGGTGTTCACGCTATGTGAAATTATATATTGTATTCACGTATTTCTAAACTGATTATATCATTCTGTTTTCTGTCTGCATAAAATAACAAATCATAATTAAAAAATAATTTATCTAATAGGATGACAATGGTAACGAAAATGTAATTGATGAAAAGAAGAGAAATCAATCTAAGATGTAAAAATACTTTTAAAGATTATTGACGGAGTAATCATATGTAACCTAGTATGTGATAAATATCTTATCAGTACCCTGGGGTTCGACTCTTATCATTAAATGCGTGTATAGGGTTAGGGTAGTGTGTGTCACGCCTTTGAATATCGAAAACCATATTTGTCATCCAAAATTGTCATCTCCTCAATGAAATTTTCTGATCGCCTATCTAATTATGGACCAATAAATTTAGAGGACATAGAATAACAGGAAATGATTCTGTACCCTGGGACAGGTTAAGAGTCCTCCAAAAAACATATGTACGTCATGCCAAGAAAATTTTATGCATTTAGGATATATATTCATTACTCATACAAAAATTCAAGTTCTTATTTCTTCATTTTATACTAGTGGATGTATTAATTCTTCGACTTTTCTTATTTGAATTATGATTTCATTATTATTAAAAATTTTCGTAATATTTTCCAACTCTTCATGCAATTCTTCAAAAGTGGGTCATTGTCGATGAGTAACTCGGACATACCAATCAATTGGGAATATAAATGATATTCTTTATTCATTACTTATTTTCAAAGAAAATCATTATCTTGGGGCGTAATAATCTCATAAGCTACAATTCCACATCAGATTTAGTGTATTCTTCCCACTTAATACTTCATGATATATACGATAAGTTAATACTCCTTTTTTGAATTTTTAATCATTTGCTCAATGAATTTACTTGATCCAAGATCTAAAATAAGTAATTTTTTTCCATGATAAATACCCTGGTGTTGTTAATTCTTTAAAAAAATACAAAATTATTTTAAATAATTTCCGAGATAGTATATTTATGCGTTTCTTGTTCAAGTAAAATTCCATCTCACATTTCTTCATAACTATTAGGAAAATTGCCATCTAAATAATCAATTGTTTCATTTATAAATGCTATATAATTTATAAATAATATTGCATATAATACTTTTCCTCGTTTAAGAAATTTAAATTTTTTCATTGTTGATTTTACCGAAGCTAAATAAATAAGTTAAGTATTTTATCTATTGTTTCATTTCGATTTGTTCATTTATCAATTCATTTTTTGAAACGTGTTGAGTTGTAAGGTTTACAACATTTTGAGCAAAGTATATTCTTGATGGTATAATATCTATATTTCTTTAGTCTCTCTCTCTCTCTGTAGAACAAGTTTACCAGAATAAATTTAAATGGTGCAAAAGTTAATTTCTTTGGTCAATTATTTTAAAGTCATCACAATTTTTTAATTTATTTATTCATTAAAAATTACACAAAAAAATAATGGCGTCAATAAATAATTTCTTTTTTTATCTTTTTCGTAACATTTTATCATTTCAATTGAACTCATTTCAAAATTATTAGATTATTGGATTAATTATTATTTATTAGACGAAATTGTAAAATTTAATATAAAGTATAACGTGATTGCATTCAAGAAACATTTACCAAAAAATGTTATTAATGCCATAATCTTTTAAACATTACTGAATATTTAACCAATATTTTTTAACAACTCCTTTATCTCATTTATTTATTATTTCATTTAATAGCCCATTTGCATTGACATTCCCATTTTCTTTTGCTTTATTTATCCAGTGGATAGCATTAACAATATCTCTATTGGTTCCACATCCTTCATAAAAGCATTTCCCGACCTCGTATTGACCATTAATATCACCACATTCCGCAGCCTTCTTATACCATTCAAATGCTTTCACTTGATCGATATTAATTCCATGACCCATTTTATAACAATATCCTAAGTCAGATTGAGCTTCACAATCACCTTTTTCAGCTGCCTTTAAAAACCATTCAAATGCTTTTTGGTAATTTCTATCCACACCTATACCATTAAAATAACAATACCCAACATGACATGTTGCATGAATATTTCCAGTAAGAGCAGATTTCATATACCACGAAAATCCTTTAGCTACATCTTTTGGTGTTCCAATTCCATTTTTATAACAAAAACCAACCATACTTTGTGAAACGAGAAGTCCTTTCTCTGCGGATTTTAAAAATAATTTAAATGCTTTTTCTTCATTTTTTTCAACACCATATCCATTCCTATAACATTCTGCTACTTCAGGCAAAGATATAATAAATGACCCTTCATTGGCAAGTTTAGAATAAATCTGAAAGGCCTTTTTCGCATCCTTTTCAACGCCCATGCCATCTAAATGCATATCTGCAAGAAATATTGTTGCAATTTCTTTGTTGATATTGCGTAGTTTCATTAAGAATGAGGAATTAGAGGAGGAGGCATTAATTATTTCATTAGCAGCCATATTAAAAAATTTAGCTGCCATTTGGTTATCAGTAACAGTCCCAATACCATTCTTGTAAAAAAATCCTATCATGCTAGTGAACCAAGAATGTGATGGATGGCTAATCATTTCATATAGAACTTCAACTGGATTCTTTTTATGCTCTTTAATATAATTTTTCATCATAATTGGTTGTGAATCTGCAAACTGGTTTTTAATACAATCAACAAAAATTTCAAATAAATCTTTAATAAAAACTTCAAATTCTGCTAATTTATTGACGAAAGGGGGATCTGAATGAACTTTTGGTTCGTTTTGTCTTAAAGAACAGAATTTTATAGTCAATAAATATTTTATAAGTTTCAAAAACATGTAAAACAATATAAAAAATGTAACTTACATATCCAATTTAACATAAAGAATTTCATCTGTAACATTTTGAGGCTGTGATTGAGGAATTTCATTTTCATGACTTGCATCAGAGATAATGATTTCGGAAAGATTTTTAAACACTTGAGAAATGTCTGGTCGTGAATTTCCATTTTGTTTCCAGCAATCTGTTAAACAGAATATATTCAATTTATATATTTTATTATGCAATAAATATAAATAATTTTAAATTGTTTTAAATTCATACCAGTATATATTTCTTTGTATTTAGGAGGTGTTCCAGGTATAATCATTTCTCTTTTTCCTTTTACAATATTGTTCAACAAATCAACATTTGACCTAGATTCCATCTCGAAGGGAGGATTGCCACTAGAAATTTCCCACAGAATAATCCCCAAACTGAAAATATCCGAACTCTTATTTTTACCAATTGTGTTGAAAATTTCTAAATATTGAGGGTCAATATATTGAATCGGGCCAAGAGTATTTGTAATGAATTTTAAAGATTCGGGCATAATTTTCGTTAATCCAAAAACATTAAATTTAATGATCCCATTATTAATAAGAATATTTTTAGAATTCTAATCAAATTATAAATAAAAGAAATTATAAATAATTCATATTTGGAATTTATTTTTAAATAAGAAATTAATTACCAATCTTCCATGAATAATATCATTAGAATGTAGAATCTTTAAGACATTGGCAATTTGTTTTGCAAGATTTAATTTCGCGTTCCAATCCAGTTTTTGGAAATTTGTTTTTAAATATTGACGAAGGGAACCGTTATTAATATATTCAAGAATAATCATATAATTATCAGTGCTCTCTATAAAAATCATATAAATTAATTAATTAAAAAATATTAATCTTTAATGCTTATTATTTGTAAAAATATACCTTACCTTGCTTCGTAATGCCATAAAATTTAAGAATATTATCATGCATTTCCAATTTTAGATGGCTTTTAATCTTTTTCAATTTAAAATAATAAAAATAGTAATATATAATATAATAATATAATATAATATAATAATACTTATTAGGACTCAAATTAGACAGAGATTTAGTTAATTCTCAAGTTGCCTTTCAAAATTTTCTTCATTCTTGAATTTTGAAAATTGGAATAATTAAGAAGTCGAATAGCATAAATTACTTGTGAATGTGTTTTACAATTCATTGGAGCTGTAGTTGTTTTATTGTTTAATTCTTGATTTGCTAAAAATTCTTCAGATTTTTAATTTAAAAATGATTTCTGAATCTTAATCTTTAATTCTTTAAAAGTGGATCTTTGTATAACTCTAGCATCCCAACTTTTTATAATCATTCTTGTAATTTTTTTTTAAATCCAACAGAGTCTTGCTCCAATAAACTTTTATTAATAAATTAGGTGTAAATTTTAAGATACATATAATTTATTTTACATTTATTGAAACTGACTAAAAATAACATTTAACTGTCTAACACATCATTGCCTAAATGTAACCTCAGAAACTGATGGCCAAAACCCCATCAGATGTAATTATTATATATTTTAACTGTAATTATTATTATATTTGTTTCCTAAGTTAATCCACATTCTAAATTTATTTAGAGTGTTCTTTTTTATTTGTTCTATTTTAATGTATTTTCCTTCATTAGTTTCTACTAACTTTATACTGTCATTATATGTATTTATATATTTTTTATTTTAAGATTTTCTCTTATTTCTCTCACTTTTTTTAAATTAGTTTTCCTTTTTTTTCTTTTTCAATCTATTTGTAATATTATTTTTAGTTTATACCATAGTGCCACTTTTTCACATCATTCCTTTCAGTAGTATTTTAAGTACTCTTTGAAGTTAACCATTTCTTCATTAATTACTTTCCTGGTCCTTTCTCTAGATTTCAACATTGATGTAACTTTGAATACTAATGATTGTGATATGAATTCCTTGATTAATTCATGTAATGTGATCCTAGGTGAACTCATTTCATCTGTATCTCTAAAAAACTTCCATAACTCACTTAGGGACCTAAGTTCACTTTGTATTTCATCTTCCTCTATCTCATCTGTTTGTTTTTGAATTTTTATAGTTAGGCAATTAATTAGTTGTTTATAATGATTTGTCATTGGTGTGTATTCACTCTCTTCATTATTATTTCTTTTGTACTCAAACACATGTATATCTGTTTCCTCATACCTTCCACATAATATACATTTTGGACTGTTATATATTAAGGTTGATGCTTGAATCTTTGAGCATTACAGGCAGTTCTCCATTAAAAAGTTTCATTGCAAAACTTCTTTTAGAGTGATCTTCTTTTCTTGTGTTATTATTTTTTTATCTTACTTGGATGTAATGTTTTAAATGTAGTGATTCAGTCAATTTTTTGTATTTTTTCATTATCCAAGATTTTTTGAAACCTTTTTTGCAGTTTTCAACATTGTCTATATCTTATTGTATTTTTTTTTAAGGCTTGTTTTATAGGGAGCTCTATGGGTATTTCCTCCCATGTTGGAATAAATGATCTGTTTCTAATATTATTGTAATTAATTTTGATAGTCATTATATATTAAAAAAAAATCTCTAGTGTAAATTTGTTATATCTATATTTCTTTATATTTTTTTTTAGATTTATTTTTATTAAAAAATAAAGTTTTTTTTTATATATTTATTGATAGTAATAGGACGAAAGGTTAAGAAGATAGTAAGTTTACATTGAGATTGCTAAATTGATGAAATAAGAAATAATTTATATTAAATTCAAATTACATATTAAAATCATTAAAATAAGAAAATTAAAATTGAAAAATAAATGAAAGAATATGAATCTGTTCTTTAAATATTTATTTCAATTTTATTATTAATTAAAAATGAATTAATGGCTACAAAATAATTATTATTGTAATAGATATGTATGTCTATTTTAAAGCTAATAAACTATTATAAAATTAAAATCTTATTAAATTTTATACTTGTATTATATACATAAATAATGCATAAATATTTTAAATGGGAAAGCCTTAGAATGTAATTTGGCATATTGAAGAATTATTTTATTGTTAATAAAAATAGAATTCTGTTAAAAAACAAATTGTCAACTTAAAATGCAATGCTAAACTCCATTTTATAAGAACCACAATAATTTGTTCATCTCTCACACCAATAAAATTATTTTTTTAATCACGTTGATAAAATTCTAATAAATCTTTTTTGTAGTACATTATTTAACATTTATGATATCAAAAAAATTTCTGCTCTCATATGCATCTAAAAATATATTCTGTATATATATATATCATAAAAATATGGGAATAAATAACTATCAAAATTTTTACAGCATACAATAAAATAATTGAGAATTAATCTATTTGAAGACATACAGTATCTTCTGTATCTTTATAACTATGAATTTAATAAAATATATAGTTGCAATAATGTAACATTACAAATTTAGTAAAATAACTGCATTATTCAAACATCTTAAGTTTCAGTAAAAAAAAATAATTAATAATTAAAGTATCAATAAAATAATTATTATGCATTTTCCTTTTTGAAAAAAGAATACAACTCTTTTCTATTTTGTAGATTTTTTATAAATGCTAATAATGTTTTATCAGCTTGGAGTTAAAATAAATTAAGTCAGCTGAGTTTATAAAATTTATTAAATGTGACTTGCAGCATTCATGTTGTTGACTGTGCTCCAACCTTCAATACAATTAACTATTGGTTAAAGATATGGTAGCTAAACTAAAATATATTACTACTAACTAATTTATACTACAAAAAGTAGAATATTTGAAGGATTTAGGTATTACAGATTTGTTCAAAAGAGTCAAGACTATGAGATTTTTATAAGGGTTTGACTGAACTATTCACAAAGAATAAGGTATAAACTAAACTAAACTAAACTGATAATCTTAACACTAAGTAGAGAATTATGACACTAAAACTATATACTGAGATCACAAGCAAGGTATAAATTAACAAGGGTTTCAGTATTCCACTAATGAATAATACAGAATTTCACTAAGAAATTATAATGGTATAAATAACAACTCAAACAGGTATTTATTATTTATAAGATAAATCACAAAGTATTTTATTAACAGAATTATCAAAGGAACTGAGAATTAACTATTAAATTAACTCTTTAACTAACTGACTAACTAACTGAGGACTGAATAAAGAGAAATTCAGTGCTTTATATACATAATTGAAGTTATAATAGGTCATGTTATAGACTATACTAATGCATATGCTATTAATTATACTGATGTATACACAACCTAACCTAATTGTGAAACAATGAATAATTGATAAATGATGTGACTTGGAATACATTGTAACCAATCCATTTACAAGAAAACACGAATGAAAAAGAATAGGACAATTTAATTATTGAAGATACTTTTCAAAAGTAAATATCACATTTTATCAATATTCTGAATTTAAAAATGTAAAATTTATTAGTGGAAATGTTTATAAAGCCACTTTTAAAACTTTTAAAAAACCATTTTTTTTAAATAAAGTTAAATTAGATTATTTATTTATTCAATTATTTCAATTATTTGAATTTCATGTTGATATTTTAACAATTTTTATTATTTGTTTAATTGAAAAAGATTAAAATATTTTGAAAATTGTTAATTCATGACAACATTCTTAAATATGGCATTACTAAGCAAGTTAATATAAATTTCTATACTTAATAATTATAAACAATTATTATTTATTCAATAATTTGATTTTTATAGAGAATACTGATAATTATATTTTTATTCTTGAATACGTTAATAAATGGTTTTCCTCGTCAATATTTAAAAACAAATCTCCAAAAACTGAATTGGAGCACAAAATTAAACATTTCAAAACAAATTGCCAATATTTTTGACGTTTCTACATTTTAATGATATTATTTATGTAAAATTGGTAGGTACTTTCTTTTTTTTCGTAAAAATAAATTATATGAATTAATTTTTTTATCCATAATTTAACCGGAATTCTGAAGATATTCTTATAATGGGTTTCAAATATTATATTTACTATTAAAATTTAATGTCATATTGGTTTTTTATAATTAACAGTAGTTATAATTCAATTCAATTATATCATGTCACGTTTATCAAAAGTCAAAAGTCAGATGAGTCATAATTTATAAGTCTTATTTAGATAGATTATTTAGAGAGTTACTATTGTACGATTAAGACAATAATATTAACTAAAAATTATTGGTTTTTTTCTTATTTATAATTTATTTTTAAAAAATGAAGAAATAAATTTGTTCGATCATTTATTTTTTGTTCATGTAGAAAAATATATTGCATTAGTATTAGTAAAAGAATTGATAGCAAATATATGATCATAAATTTCAAATTCAAAAACGTCATTGATTCTGAATTGATCTCGAAAGAAATAAACTCTTTACTAGTCTTTGCTCAAATTGGCATATAGTTTAATTAGTGCAAAAATTAAAATAAAGCTATCAAATAATTATCTTGTGGTATATTAAAATTACCAAATTATTAAATAATTTTCTTTAGTTATTAATAATTTAAATGATAATTAAAGATCAGACCGCACTTGAATATTTGAATAATTTCATTGACAATGCCCATAATACAAGATATTAGATAGATTATATGTGGTGATGTATCGTTACATTATGATAAATATGGTTATTAAAAGTAATATTTAAGCAAAAGTAAAAATAAACAAAAAATAAATATAAATAATCTATATTAATACGTTATCGTCTTTTTATTTTTCTTGCTACGTTGAAAATCATCATCTTAATAGGATCGTAATTAGCAATATTTAGCATCTTAGATATTGGAACACCATGGACAAGTTTACGTTTTTTCTTTTGACTTTTTATATAATTTAAAATAATTTACCAAAATGAGTAAACGACATGAAACTAACAACAATAACCTTTATTTCAATTTCTAAAAGAATTTTTAAAGAATTCCAAGATTAAATATATAAAAAACCAGAATTGATAAAACCATGCTTTTCACAATAATTTATATTTTTATTTTACTTAATAAAAATTATTTTGATATTAGAAAATAAGCAATTATTCTCACGATGTTATAGATGAAAATTATTTCTGTAAAATTGGAAAATCTAATTATGTAAGTTACATGTTTTTGAACCCCAGAAAATATATATTAATTATAAAATTTTTCTTTATTAAGATAAAATGAAGAAATGCCCTTTATAGTCACGATCCGTTAGAGATCGGCACTAAATTATTATTCGTCAATAAACTTTTATTAATTCAATTTTGGGGCAAATTTATGTAAATCATATATAAATAATTTTGATGCTTCAGATTTACCAATTCATGTGATAGTCAGTAACATGGTTTGACAAAAAAACTTACATAAACAGTTGTGCCGTTCTTTCACAGATCACGACTTATGGATTTACTTCAATTTGATATTGATATCATTAATAATGATGTGAAAAATTATATAATAAGAATCTAGTTGAAGTTCTAGAAATTTAATTTATTAGTGTAACACAAAGAATAATCATTTTTTAAATTGCATATTTGGTGTGACTTATGATACATTGTGTAATTCAACATTTTAATCATGTCTCAAGAAAAGACAAACGAAAAAGCCTGGATGAACAGTTTGATAATTGAAGATACATTTCAAAAAGAAAATATCCTATTTTATCAATATCTTGAATTTAAAGATGTAAAATTAATTAGTAGAAAAGTTTATAAAGCCACTTTTAAAACTTCTCAAAAAACTGTTGTTCTTAAATACATTTCATTAAATAATAAATTTACACTGGACAATTTAATAAAGGAAGTGAGTTAAATTATATTTTTTTTTATTATATTATTTGAATATTATATATATATATATATAATTTTACTATATTCATTTTTTTTTTAATTGAAAAAGATTAAAAGATATCGAAAATTGGAAATTCATGACAACATTCTTAAATTTTATGGCATTACGAAGCAAGGTAAGGTATATTTTTACAAATAATAAGCATTAAAGATTAGATTAATTAATTAATATGATTTTATAGAGAGCACCGATAATTATATGATTATTCTTGAATATATTAATAACGGTTCCCTTCGTCAATATTTAAAAACAAATTTCCAAAAACTGGATTGGAACGCGAAATTAAATCTTGCAAAACAAATTACCAATGTCTTAAAGATCCTACATTCTAATGATATTATTCATGGAAGATTGGTAATTGATTTCTTACTTAAAAATAAATTAAAAAATTGAATCATTTTTAATTTCTTTTATTTATAATTTATTTAGAATTCGGAAAATATTCTTATTCATAATAGGATCATTAAATTTAATGTTTTTGGATTAACGAAAATTATGCCTGAATCTTTAAGATTCCTTACAAATGCTCTTGGCCCAATTCAATATATTGACCCTCAATATTTAAATATTTTCAACACAATTGGTAAAAATAAGAGTTCAGATATTTTTAGTTTGGGAATTATTCTATGGGAAATTTCCAGTGGTAATCCTCCCTTCGAAATGGAATCTAGGTCAAATGTTGATTTGTTGAACAATATTGTAAAAGGAAAAAGAGAAATGATTATACCTGGAACACCTCCTAAATACAAAGAAATATATTCTGGTATAAATTTAAAACAATTTAAAATTATTTATATTTATTGCATAATAAAATATATAAATTGAATCTATTCTGTTTAACAGATTGTTGGAAACAAAATGGAAATTCACGACCAGACATTTCTCAAGTGTTTAAAAATCTTTCAGAAATCATTATCTCTAATGCAAGTTATGAAAATGAAATTCCTCAATCACAATCTCACAATATCAAAGATGAAAATATTTCTGTTAAATTGGAAAAGTTAAATATGTAAGTTACACTTTTTATATTGTTTTATATATTTTTGAATCCAAGAAAACATTTATTAATAATAAAATTCTCTTTATTAAGACAAAATGAAAAACTAGAAGTTCAATCAGATCCTCCCTTTGCCAATAAGTCAGCAGAAGTTGAAGTTTTTATTAAGAATTTATTTGAAATTTTTATTGATATCATTAAAAAACAGTTTTTTAATTCGCAATCAATTATGATGAAAGATTATATTAAAGAGCATAAAAAAAACCCAGTTGAAGTTCTATATGAAATGATTAGACATCCATCACATTCTTGGTTCACTAGCATGATAGGATTTTTTTACATTAACGGTATTGGTACTGTTACTGATAACCAAATGGCATTTAAATTCTTTAGTATGGCTGCTGATGCCTCCTCCTCTAATTCTCCATCCTTAAAAGAACTATATAATGTCAACAAAGAAATTGGAACCATGTTTCTTGCGGATATGCATTTAGATGGAATAGGTGTTGAAAAAGATGTAAAAAAGGCATTTCAGATTTATTCTAAACAAGCTAATGAAGGATCCTTTTTAGTAACAGCTGATGTAGCAAAATGTTATTTAAAAGGATTTGGTGTTGAAAAAGATTGCGAAAAATCGTTTGAACTATATTTAAAATCTGCAGAAAAAGGAATTCTTGTAGCACAATGTAGAGTTGGTTTTTGTTATATAAACGGAATTGGAACACCAATAGATGTGGCCAAAGGATTTCCGTGGTTTATGAAATCGGCCCTTGCTGGAAATATTTATGCAATATGGTATGTTGGGTATTGTCTTATCAATAGCGGTATAGATGTGGATATAGATTATCAAGAAGCATTTAAATGGTTTTTAAATGCAGCTGAAAAAGGAGATTCTGCAGCTCAATATGATTTAGGAAATTGTTATAAAAATGGTTATGGAATTAATGAGGATCAGGTGAAAGCATTTGAATGGTATAAGAAAGCTGCGGAATCTGATGATATTGATGGTATTGATGGTCAATATGAGATTGGAAAATGCTTTTATGAAGGACGTGGGACCAAAAGAGATATTGTAAATGCTATCTACTGGCTAAATAAGGCAAAAGAAAATGGGAATATCGATGCAAATGAACTATTAAAAGAAATCATAAATAAGATAGATTAATTTTAAAATTATTAATTATTTATTTCTTTTTTTTTTCTGATAATTGAGTGCAATAACGTTATGCTTTATATAGAAATTTACAATTTCATATAACTTCATGTTGACACTGTAGAATTTACTAGTGATAATAAATAATAATTGATCCAACAATCTAATAATTTAATTAATTAGGAATTAATTGAGTTGAATTGATAAAAAGTCAAGAAAAGAGAATTTCGTTTTTTTTTAATTTTTTATGAAAGAAATTGTTTACGTATTGACGTACATGAAATCTAATTAATGATTTTCAAGTTGTAATAACAAAATAATCATGTTTAGCAAGAAAGAACCCAAAATTACCATTAAATAACGATCAGTGACCAAGCCATTATCTTTTTGTGTAGTTTCTGATTGATAAAAATTAAGCAATTGAATGAATATATATAATGGAATACTATCTCCAAGGAAATCAACTTTGTCACCATTTAAATTTATTCTAGTAAACTTGTTCTACTTATTAGATTAGCATAATGCGTTAATGAAATATTATAAATAAGAATTAAAATTTTTGAAATTTTGATTCACTTACTCATATTATTCATACCAAACAGTTTACATATAAACTTAAATTCAACTCTTTTATGATTTATTATTCTTCACAGTGGGATTTCTTTCTTAAAAAAAATAAACTTCTACTACAAATGAACAAAAAAAAGACATAAAGAAATATGCGCAGAATGTGATCAAGAATATACTTTCTCAAAATGTTGTGAACCTTACAATCAACACGTTTCAAAAAACGAATAGATAAGTGGAATTGAAATAATAGATAAAATACTTAATTAATTGATAGTGATGGTTTTCAAGATATTAGTTAGCAAAAGATGGATTTACAACTATATTTGGCTATGTTAATGGGAAAATATTGTCACCGAGAAGTGAATTAAAGTATGATATGCTTATAAATTATAGTAATATATTTATTAATAATATATATATACGCTTGAAATTTTTAAATAATAATGATATCACAATTCAATCACAATAGTCACTGTGTGTCATGCCCCTTCGAATATCTACTTTTATTAGATATCCTAGGAACTTGGAGTTTTTTACATGCAGAAAGCATATTTGTTACAAAGGAATTCTCGAAGTAAAACAGAATGATCTAATCTTCTTTCCAATATTTCCGGGTCATTAATTCTGGTGTTTAGAAATACATAAATGAATTTCACAATGTGAACATCAAATTGACTATTCCATGCAATCCCTGTACCATTACTGAAACAAGAATAAATCAAATTAAATGTACTTTATTAAAAAAAAATGGATATATTGAAATTTCTTCCAATAATTATTTACGCCAGCAATAATGCATTAGAGATGGAAAAATTAAATATGTCATGTTACATAGTGCTGAAAACTGTGAAGAATCTTCATGATAAGATCAGAGATTGGGGTAATTCACTTACCAAATATCAAGCTCCCAATTCTTCTCTCAAAAGTATATCATCCATGAAACAAAGATTAAAAAAGCCAAAGCTTCAAAGAGTATACTCCAAAGTACCGTAATTTGCCACATAAGATACCCTCCCGTGCAATACACCCCCCTGGTTTAGTACCCGGGGTATAAACCATGGTAATTATTATATTAATAAAATTAGATGATCGAAAATTTGATTCAACGAAATTTATAATTTTA